>JAADYB010000155.1:0-35991 GCA_023338075.1 Phytopythium litorale
GACGATCGACGCCTTGCTCTGCGCGCTGCGGCCGGTCGGCAGCGTCGTGTTCGTCTCCTCCGGCTTATCGTCGGCGTGCTGCCGCTTGCGCCAGTACAAGAGCCCGGCAATGACCGCGGCAATGACGATGACGCCCACGATTACACCGACGATGATGACGGTCGTCGAGTTGCCCGAGCCGCCGCCTGTGTCCGTCGACACGGACGAGTTGGACCCGGATGACGAGGACGATTCCGAGTAGTCCGTGATGCAGACCGACATGGAGTGCACACGGCGACGCGCAGCCGTCTCACAGCTCACCTGGTTCTGGAAGTCCGCCGCCGTGAGGTCCAGGTCCGTGAGTCCGTCGAGGAAGTCCGCCTGCGCCGTCGTCAGCGCTGGCGTCTCGAGCAGGTTGGACGTCAGGTACCTGTGAGCAACGCATGAAGGGTCAGCACCGCTTCAGTCGTTGGGATGCCTTCAAACAGTGCCAACGCACAGCGACTGGAGGTTGGAGAGGCTGTAGATGACCTCGGGGATCTCGGTGAGGTTGTTGTAGCTCAAGTCTCTGCGACCACGAGCGCTGATCAGTCCATCGTAGCAAGTACCCAAGTGCCTCGGCGCTCGACCACTTACAGCGACGAGAGCAGCGGGAAGCTGCCCTCGAAGCTCGTCATCTCGTTGTTCCGCATCGCCCTGGTACACCATCAGTCCGCTGCGCGTCAGTGCCGTCACGCCAGCCAGTGCGACAGCTCAGCATCAGCGCACGTACAGGACGAGCAGCTGCGCGATGCTGTCCGTGGAGCTCACGCTCGTGATGTAGTTCGAGTTGAGGTACCTACAGCGCCACCATCGCCACCGTCAGCACCACCCTTGTCCATCCATTTGTCCGTGCCTTGGGCAGAGTCGTACAGCTCCTCGAGGTTGGCGAGCGCCTCCAAGTGCGAAGGGAAGCTCGAGAGTAGCGTGTTGCCCAGGTTGAGCGCCATGAGGCTGCTGGGCAGCATGGCCGGCAGGTCCGCGACGATGCTCTTGAGGTTGATGCTCGCGAGCCGCACCTCGATCAGCTGCGTCTGCGTCGTGAGCAGGTCGGGCGCCAGGTCCAGCTTGACCACCTTGCTCTTGAGCACGTAGTCGAACGTCTTCCCTCCGGCCAGTACGCTGCGGTTCATAGCCCGTTGGTGGTGAGTGTGAGTCCTTTTGACCCACCACTAGCGTCAAGTCTACACACGCGGACGCACAAGTAGTTGGCCTCCGACGACAGCTCGAGCGCGTCAACCGTGGTCATCAGGTTGTTGGAGACCCAGGCATAGTCGGTCGTGTTGTCCGGCAGCTGCTCGAGGCTGGTGTCGTACTCCGGGTCCTCGGCGCGCGCGGCCAGCTCCTCGGCGCTCTGGTAGTCACCGAAGGTCACGAGCAACACGAAGAAGGTCGAGCCGGGCGACCCGTACGCATTCTCGTACTCGGTCTCGAAGCACGCGTACTGGCACGCGGTGCTCGTGTTGGACGCCGAGCAGCTCGCGCACGACGCGCTCGCGTTGTACGTCAGGCACGGGTGGTACGTCGCGCACACGTCGCCGCACGTGCTGGACAGCGTCTCGGCTTCGGCCGCGCACGTCCCCGCCGACGACGAGGTCGACGACGACGACGCGAAGGACGAGGCGGAGGCCGAAGACGCGGACGACGTGGCGGAGGCTGAAGACGTGGAGCTCTGCGCGGCCGCCGACGGCAGCAGCAGCGCCAGCAGCAGCAGCAGCAGCAGTAATAGCAGCGGTCGCAGCGGTCGCATGGTGTAGCTGTCGCCGCCTCGGAGACGAGCAATCAGGGGGAGGAGTCTCTCTGTGAGAAGCCTGCGCGGGATGCGGCGCGTCGGGAAGTGAGGGAGCTCTTGGGTTCAGCGCTGGCGACCTCCTCCAACACACACACGGCATTTTTAATTTTGTTTTGGAGAATGGAGCATGGAAGCATGGAACGTGCACCTTGAATCCGCTGGTCTCAGCGGAGATGAGGGGAGGCGCTGGACCCAAGAGACCGAGGAGTCCTCGGACGTCGAAGTCCGCCGGCAGATCTCGCACGAGTGGGGATTACGCCGCTCCACGAACGCGTTGGCTTGATGGCAGGCCGACGGCCATCAAAACGATACGCGCGCAGGGCCGGGCGCGTCGCGTCAAACGCGGCACTCGTGCCGTTGCTGGTCGGTCGAGTTGGGAAGCATGACCGGGCGTTGTGCCTTGGGTTGAGACCAAGGATGTGTCTTGCTTGTCCGCCGAGGTGAGGTTAAGCTCTGGGGTCAGCCACGGCGGCGTTGGTGGTGCGAAAGGTCCCGCGGACGAACATGCGAGCGCGGATCCAAGCCCGGCTGGTGCGCCTCGAGTCGGCCGATGCCGGGGGATTCCGCTCCAGTGCGCCGTCCCAGCCGACCCGAAGTCCGGACTGCTAGAGGACTCGGGGTCGCGGGTGAGCTAGTCGTGGCCACGAGCACCTCACTGTGCAACCTGAACGACGGACGCCCGCTTCTCCACTGGAAAGCCACCATCAGTTGGCCCATCATGCCACAGTGATTTCGTGCATCATGCCGACCAGCTGCCCTGCTTGACGTCCCACTGCCGGACCGCTTCAGCGTCACAATTGGCTGAACAAAAACGTTATAACTCTATTTGTCCAATTGGCGTGATTTTACGGCCCATTCGGCGGCGGCAGCAGGTCGGCGGCGCGGATGGCGCGCAGCGGAGCCCCCGTGATGGGGTTCACGCCCTCGCGCGCGTTGTGGCGCTGCAGGTTCTCGGCGCGCAGCAGCGCGCGCGACTTGACGCGCTCGTCGGCCGCGCGCAGCCGCTCGCCGTCGCGGCCGTCGTTGTAGCGCAGCGTCACGGGATTGAACGGCTCGCCGCTCAGGTTGCGCCGCGCCTTGCTGCCCGAGGCGCGCAGCTCCTGCCAGCGCTGCTCCTCGCGCGCGTCCGCCGCGTCCATGGCCTCCCAGCGCGCCAGCTCGCGGTGCGTGCCCTCCTGGCGGCGCCGCGCCTGCTGCAGCTTGGTGCGCGCGTTGCGCTCCTCCCGCAGCGCGCGCGCCTCGCCCGCCGTGTCCGAGTGGAAGCGATCCGCGTCGCCAAGGAAGCCCTGCGCGCGTGTGTCGTAGGCCAGAAGCGCGCCCGCTGGCTGCGGGTCGGCGCGCACGAAGCCCTCGCGCCGCTGACGCAGTCGATCTTTCTCCAGCAACTCCTTGTCGCGTTGCGCCTCGCGCTGCATCCGCGACCGCGCCGGGATGTTGTTGAACGCCGTCGCCATGCTGCTGCTGTTGGTGGCGGTCGCCATGGAGGATCACGGCGGTGAGTGCTCGGTTGGGAGTCTATTGCGCGAGTGGTCACGGTGCAGTGGCATGGCCAGCGCATTGACCGCCGTTCTATACTTATACTGAAGGAGCACTGACGCCGACCCAGGAATAGCCGCGCGGCTGCTGCTGCTGCTGCTGCATCAGAAGAAGGTGAAAATGCACGTCTCGGACTGCTCCACGAGCGGCACGACGCTGTCCTTCCAGCTCGGCGCCTGGTATGGCTGCTGCTGCGAAGGCGGAGGCTGCTCGCGGGGGCGGCTGCCACTGACGCCGACGGCCGGGAAGGCGTGCGGCGACACGTCCACGCCGTTGACGTGCGTGAGGAAGACCTCATCACGGCGCATGCCGGCCTCGAAGCACGGTGAGCCTGGGAGCGCCTGCACCACGATCCAGCCGTCCTGCTGACGCAGTGGTTTGAGCCCCAGCGCGCCGCGCACCTTGGTCACGCTCACGGTCTGCTCGCAGTCGAAGCTGAACCAGAGCCGCACGGCCTGGACGAACCCGCGCTCGAGCTCGGCCGTGCCTGCCTCGAACACGCCCTGGTATAGCCCGCGCGGGCCGTACTTGGAGATGGCGCTGGGACTGGCGGCCGATACAGGCAGCGAGCACGTCTGGATGCTCATGACGGTCACGGGTCTCCCCAGCGTGCGGAATTTGTTGATGTACTCCATCGCGCGGCGAGTCGTGACCAGCACGTCCTCATAGTCGCCAGGGGTGGCGGTAGACAAGGGAGATGAGGGTGAGACCGGTGGCTTGAGCAGGCTCAGCAGCGCCACGCCGGCGGGGCTGCGTGGCGGAGACGTCGGAGCGGGCGAAGACGTCGCCGAGGTTGACACGGGCGACGGCGCGCGCATCTTGTCCTTGAGCATCATGGGCACCCAGGTACCGATATGAATGTAGGGCTCCTGATATGCGGCGGTAGGCGCAGTCAACGCCGGTTCGGACGCGAGCGACGCCCCCGCCATCGCGTTGCCCAGTGGCGAGATGGGCGAAGACGCGGGCGACGCGCTCATGAAGCTCGACAGCGTGCTGATGCGGCTGTTCATGCGAGCGATCCCATCAGAAGAGCATCATCTTCGAACGGACTCGCATGTCAATGCAACGTCGTACCGCGGGTGGACCTGTCCCCTGCGCATGCCGCGGATGGCTTGGTCTGTCTGCATGTTGAGATCGCTCGTGCGGCGCAACGGCGAGCTGAAGATGTCGAGCACCCAGCGCGAGCCGGGCGGCACATGTTCACACACGGGCTCGGCCTCGAGCACCTCACCCTCCGGCAGTTTGTAGAGCGCGATGTCGTCCGGGTCGCCGACGGCGAATAGCTCCTCCTCGCAGTAGAGCGCGCGCGCGAGCGCCATCTTGAGCTCGGCCCAGTCGCTGGGCGGCGCGGCCAGCTCAGCCGCCTCGAACTCGAAGCAGCCGTCGTTCTTGCACACGAGCACCTGCAGCATCGTGGCGTCGGTGGTTGGGCGTCGGTCGATGCGAAGCGGCTGGTTTGGCGGTCGCAGGGACGCCCGCAATGGTCTGTGGCGCCGCATGGGGGGCTCCGCGTCGTTTCGCGTCCGCGAGTGGCTACAGTCCCTCATGAAGAGTGTTGCAAATACGGGACTGTCCCGCTCTGTAAGATTTCAATGCGGGACGGTTTCTAACGTTGTATCGGACTTCATGAACGACCCTCTATGCGGTCTTAGCAGCATGCATCCAACGCCTGGAAGCTGCGGCCACAACAGTCTTCCGGAAGCAGGAGCGCGGCGCAGAGGGAGGCGAGAGGCGCGAGCGACCGACGCGAGAGAGGGAGAGAGAGAGCGGAGGCGGCGCTGAGGTGATGGCGCTGGCGCTGTACCGGCGTATTCTGCGCGTCGCACGCCAGTGTGAGTCGCATCCCTCCGCCGTTCCGGTGGCTGCTGGTGGCGTCTCAACCGTGCGAGTCTGCGGGTTCTAACGCGAGTCGCGTGTCGCCATGACGGATGCCTGTCAACAGGGGAGGGTGGTGCGGTGGAGCAGCAGTGGATCCGCGCGGAGGCCAGGTGCCCAGCTCTATCCAAGCCTCCATCGCCTTGCTGGAGGTTGACTCGCACTCACTCAGTGTCTGGATCTGGACTGCATGCGGTCTTACCAGGCTTCGGTTCGAGGAGAACCGGTCGCTGACAGGCGCGCAGCAGATCCGCGAGGCGGTGGACGCGGGCCACGCGCAGGTGGACGTCGCGCTGCACTACCGCATCCCGTACCCGCGGCTGCAGTACGTGGACCCGGGCACCGTAGGCGGCGACAGCGACTTCCACCGGCGCTCGTCGCGCGCCAACACGCGGCTCGGCCGCCTGCGCCGCAGCGGCATGCAGAAGCAGTTCCGCCCCAAGTGAGGCGAGTAATACACCATTGTCGAGGACTCGAGGCGCTTGCACCGGGTCGTGTGTGAGAGAGCGAGGGCGAGAGCGCGCCGAGCGGAGCGGACGGTAAACGAGCGGACGATGGCGGGCAAAGCAGCACTGTATTGTACATGGAGCTGACTCAGTGACACGGCCACGAGCACGCACCGGCGCTCGTGGTTGCGGCCGCCCCGCGCTATCAATAGCGGGGGCGAGCCGATAGATAGATTGACGCCCCGACCCGGTCGAGGTGACGGAAAACCTCATCGCCCCACTCACAGCGCGACGAGCAGCACCGTGTAAATGGAGCTGCGCGGCAGGCTGAAGAACTGCGGCGCCGAGATGTTGAAGCCCATGCGCTGCATGCGCTCGACGAGGTCCAGCGCCTGCTCGTCCGAGCCGTCCAGGTCGTAGAAGAAGTCGCTCGTGATGGACACGTCTGCGCGCTGCAGCACGCGCTGCCAGAGGCCGAGCAGGATCTGCGCACACATGGGCACGCTCGAGTGCCGCGGGGGCTTCTGCCGCTTGGCGGCCGCGTGCTGGCGCTGCTGCTGCTCTTCTTCCTCCTCCTCGGGCGACAGCGCGCCGAGCGCCGAGAGCTGCCACGAGGACGTCGACTTGCGCATGAGCGGGCCGGACGCGGCCGAGGACGCCGACAGCGAGCCCAGAGAAGACGACCCGCAGCGGCGCAGCGAGGTCATGATGGCAGGGCGGTGAGCGGGGGAGCGGGGGAGCGGGGGAGCGGGAGCGTGGCGGGCAATGCAGCGGCGGCAGGATCGGTCCGCGCGCGACCTGGTGAATTCGGGAATGAAAGCGGCGCATCATCCCGATGCAACCGCAACATGCTGCTCCTCTCGAACTGCTGGTCGGTCTGTATAGTCTACTTTTGTGGCTCGGTATACAGTGTACGGTACGGCAAAAAGCCTTGTTTACGGTACAAAAGTGGTGGCGGGAGGGGGAGAGAGCGGACAAAGTGTATATCAAACGTATAGCAAGTCGTCTGTGACAGTATACTGGGAGAAATCCAGCAGACGGGACAACTGCAGCACACCAAACCGAAAAATAGCCAAAAAAGTATCTAGCGTTACACTTGTGTGCTTCTGGTCGGATTGGCATTTTCTTCTTCTCGAAGCACAAGGCAGCGCCTGTTCACGGCTGCTTCCATCGCGGCTTGAGCGCCTTCATTGAGTGCAATCCTTTCGCGCTGGCTGTGTTCTGCCTGTTTGTCTCCTTCCTTTGGTGTCCGCGCTTCGCATGGTGGTGGCGTGAAGCCACTTCTCCAAAGGTTTCTCTCTCCCAACTCATCTCGTAGTGATATGATTGGCTGAAAATCGATATAATTCAGGATTTTCGGCGTGTGGATGCGGGTGCTGACGTGTGAGCAGGTCATTGTCGCAAAGCATCCGCAAATCCCGAGTCGACGTCTCTTCTTATTTTCCCATAAAACTCTTATTTTCCCATAAAACAGCCGCCTCCACAAACACAAAACACCAGACCGCCAAATCGCGATTAGCCCAAAAACAGCCGCCATTTGCCCTCTCAGCCAAGACCGTCCACGGCCAAGTGTGCTGGGCCTTCTTCACTTTCCTGTGGCTTGCATCCCATTTGCGCATCCAAAATGGCCGGAATGCGTGTTGCGAGGTGGACATCGCAATCGGGATCATCATCATCATGGAGACCATCAGCATGGAGATCATCAACATGGAGATCGTCCGCATCGAGGCCATCAACATGGAGATCGTCCGCGCTCGATGCGTTTGACAATCGATCTCAGGCTATTAATCGCTGGGGCATGACGCGTGCGTCTTTGTGCTGCTCGGCAAAGCAACGCACAGCATTGCGGGGTATCAATAGCGATACAAATGGACGCTGGACGCATGCACACGCGCAAGTGCCGGCCAGCAGCAGCGGGTGACCAGCACGTGTCATCGGCGACAGATCGTCCGCGACGGGATTGCTGATGCAGCGAAGCGGCACGGCCGCACATGACGGTCGCCGGTCGACGACGGCTCGCTGTCCTGTCGTCATGGCCTTTCACTGGGTTTCACGCTCGGTGCCGAACGTGCAGCACTTGGTGGCGTGGAACCGGCCGGAAGCACAAATTTGTCAAACACGGCGCGTGCGCGTGCGTGGAGCAACCCCTTGGCATCCAGGTGGCTCCACCTGAAAGTCTCTCTCTCTCTCTCTCGCTCATTCACTCGCTCGCTTCATTGCGGCGCGTGACGAACCGGACGCGGAGGACAGCGACGCGTTGCCGTCGTCTGTCGCCGGCGGCAGAGCAGCGACGATGAGCCGTTGCTTCAGCTTTGGGTGCGAGAAGATTCGGTCGCGACGCAACACCGACAAGTGGACACGAGCATGAGCAGCGCTGCTGCGACCGTGCAAGGGTGCAATGGACCCGTGGGCGGGAGAGATTCTCCATCGTCGCTCGGAACGGAAAACGCCGTGCCGCGTCTCCAGCGCTGGCGACAGGCACGCGGCGGTCTTCATTCAAACCCTCGAGCCTCCTCTTCAACCGTTCGGATACGCGCTTCAAGAGGCGCATGGGTGCGTCCTCCGCTCGCGTGCGTCTTGCCGCAAACGACTTGCATGTCTGACGCGTGCTGCGGTCAGTCGCAACCGGATTGAGCGGTGGACGGTCGCCGCACGCGAGGAACGACCTCTTGGCGCACGAAAACGCCTCTGAAGACGAGCGAACTCGTTGGGCTCGGCGAAAGGAAGAAGCCATCCAAGCCTGGGCTTTGTCCGACGCACTGGAGGCCCACCACGGACTGGGACGCGATGCACGCAGCATGAGACTCGAGTCTCGAAATGCTACCGGCTCCTCCGGCTCCGGATCGCGCAGTAGATGGCGTCGTGGTCCTTCAGCCCAAGCTACAAGGCACACATTGTTGTGGGTACACGACCATGCTCCGTCAGTCGGACGGACGCCTTCGCTTGGGACGAGAGGACGGGCGACCTACCATGGCGGGCGTGCAGTCGTCCGTGAGGCTGCTCCCGTTGTGCACAAAGCGAAAGGACCCTGGACGCGACTGCTTCTGCGCAGCGTACGCCTTGAACACCTTGCCCAGACTCGTGTCCGTCTTGACGGTGAAGTACGCGTCCTCGCTCACCTGGGCAGCAACGCCATCGAGCGACTGAGCACATACCGCAGCACAGCATCGGCACAGCGGTCGACACTACCAGATCCGTGACGCGAAGGGTGATGGCGTTCGCTTCGTTGCTTGCCGCCTTCTCTTCCAACTCGGCCGTCACTGCTTCTGCTGCTGCTGCAGACTTCTCGATCGCCATGGGATCGGTTGCCTCGGCAGGAGACTTCGCCTCCGTTGGTGTCGCTGGGCTGTCCGGCTTGCTGGGCTCGCTCCGCTCAACGGTGCAGCTGATAACTCCGTCGTCATCCGCTTGGAGCTGCGCGTTCAGCAATGAACAGACCAGACCACCATGTCGTCGGCATTAGTTGATGAACGGCGTCGAAAGCATGATGAGAAGGCATGTGACGTCCTTACCATTGACGGCGTATCATCGTCCGATATGCGCGTGCCGTTTTGGACGAAGCGCAGGCTCTGGGGCTCTGTGTGATTGCTCCTGGCGTACGTGGCGAACAGCTTCCTCATCTTGGTGGTACCCTTGGTCTTGTAAAACACGTGACGGCCGTCCTGGACGCACGAGAGGCACGAAGCAGTGAGGCGCCTGCCGTGTCAAGGAGAGCGTCTTTCAGCCCTGCGAGCGATACCTGTGTCGCTTCCTTGATGCAAATCATGAACTTCTTCGCCAGTCGACTCTCCTCCATGCGATTCTGCCGCCTCTTGAGCGCCGTCCTCGATGCCTCCTCTTGCGCTTCATGCACGGAGCTGGTGATCAGTGGCTCCTCCACGCGTCGGTCCATCGCTGACACGATGCTTGATTGGCTCTGACACAGAGGCAAACGTGTGATGGTTAGACCTCAGCTATCCCATCGTGGAGGGTCAGTCCACAAGCCAACGAAACCCTGTACCGCATCTTGAGTTGGATGTGTGGAAGAGCGATAAGCTACTTTCCGGGCGAGAAAGACGTGGCGTTGGCGATCATCGCTGCTCTTCTTCCCCTCAATGCTACTCGGTTCGGGTGGCGGTTGAAAGTCCACTGGGAACAGCGCAAAGGCTCAGAGCACAATCAATCGTCTGCGAATGCCAGCAGAGCACTCACGTCGTCGGTGCTTTCTCGGTCGTTGCTCGTCGCTCACTCCGCGGACGGCAGTGGTTCTAGACCTCTTTTGCTTCTTCAGCGCCAACTTGCAAGCATCGCACAGTGCGATACCACGGCGAAGCGCACAGAAAATGACCCCCTCGTCGCCAACCTGACATCCAACATGGCGACGCGCTCAATTGTCAGATCAGTATCAACAACGCCGACGACAGCGCGCTCCGTACTGTGGCTGGTAGACAATTCCCATGCACGCGCCTCCCGTCATGAAAGAACATGAGCGTCTCTGTCGTCCGCCCTGTACGCAGTTTGTACATGTCGAAAGCCTTGGCCACTGGCGTGGACGAAGGGAGTTCCAGACGCATATCGATGCCAAACTACAGCACAGCAACACGGTAAAGCGGAGCGTCAGTCCAGCCGTTGACACCCCCGAGCACTCCTACGACGCAAGCTGTTACCTCGTCGGTGATCTGCAATGCCGTCACACCTGTCTTCTTCGTTTGTGGCATCGCGTCAGCGGCCCGACGAGTTTCTTTCGACGCACAACCCGGACACGTCTCGGGGCGAACGATGGTGCAGCACAGCACATCACCGTCGAGCAACAGCAGCTTCCGATGTGTCGGTTGCGACGTCAACAGCCCAGTAAGTTAGTTGGCAGCAGCGGACGGCATCCCGCCAGACAAAAAGCGTACCTGTCTTGGTGTGGTTTCGAGTGAGATACTCTCTCCGTCGAGAGAGAAGCGCACATTCCCCACCGCCACTTTGTACTTCTCGGCATACGCGAGAGCAAGCGCGTGGAGCTTCTCGTCCGTGTTCATAGTATGCACCAGCTTCTGCCCAGACTTGACGGCGAATCGATGACGTCAGGGGGACTCACACTATGATATGACGAACACGCAGATTATCGACTGGGCTTTGCTTACCGGGTCTTTCAGGCGGAATGCGATTTGCAGGGGTGGCTCGGCGGCACCTTGAGGCTTCGAATCCCTGTTCTTCTTCTCTCTGGCAGTGTTTGTTGTTGTTGTTGGATTTGTTTCCGCTGCGTTCAACCTGAATATTGAGCCAACACTTGTCATCACCTTCCGACTGGCTGAATCCTCATCCTCCGCCGCTTTTCGATCGGCAGTGCGTCCATCACCGTCGTCGTCCTCACAATCTTCTTGACCGACAACGCGACTCTCGTCGGACTCAGCTTCACTTTCGCCAGCAGAAAGTCGACGCGCCTCCGTCTCGATTGAACCTTGCGCAACAGTGTGGCAAGCTTGATCGTCCTCCGAGGCGTGTTGAGCAGCTGCTTCTCGCGGTTCCTCAGCGGCCTTCTTGGCACTTTCTGTGTCTACCACCCTTCGCTTCTCTCTCTGGATCGCCTGCACAGCCGCATCACTAACTTTCATCATCGCCTTCACCGTCTCCTCGACCGCTCGTCTCAAAGCGGCGGTTGCCTCGATCGCTCTCTCCACCTTCAGCGTCTCCTCTTCCACCGCTTGCCTCGCGACTTCGGCTTGCAGCCCTGTAGATCGCAGCGCTTGGGCTGCTTGTTCGATAGCGACACACTGGTCGTTGCTGCTCTCCGCACCATGCGATGCCTCGCCAACAGCAACATCTACAACGCCACTCACCACCGGAGCTCTGGTCGACGACTCTGATGACGCCGACTCACTAGTGTCAGTCACTGCTGGAACCACTGGATTCTCAGCATCCCGGACACTCGGAGGCTCAGGCGGGCTGACCTCGAGCGACGGAGTGTGCTGAGTGTCCAATCTGGCGATTTGAAGAGCAGCGGTGGCGGCCTGGTCGGCGAGCGGCTGTTGCAGCATTGGTCATTGGTCACTCTAGCCGATGCGATCAACTTCACTAGCGATAGCTTACCAAATGATCGCCCTGAACGCTTAGCAGTCCGCAGCGATCGGCAAAGCCCGACAGTCCGTCGTGTTCGGGCGTCTCGAAGAAACCCACGACGCCACCGCTGCCTACAAGGAAGCCGCAGATCACATCAGCCGATGCATCTACTTCATAGCAGCCAAGAAGCGCAGCATACCCACTCGTCCACCAAGCCAGTGATGCGTCTCGGGCTCACCGAGTGCTTGTCCTGTTCGACTCGCGTCTTCCTTCCGCATGGAGGCTTTGCACGTGAGGCACACAGCGTCTCCGATTCGCGGAGCACTCAAAATGATGTTGTCGTCTTTCACGGGGATCTGCAAAGCAGCAGTCGCCGTGATGTCAACATCCAAGACCCGACGGATGGAGTACAGTCACATAATGCACCGATCGTACCGATGCTAGCGCTTCGTAGTCGTGCGCTCTTCTGCCTCTGAAGAAGAACAGGACGTCCTCCCACCGGCGTCCCTTGCACGCCATGTACACGTTGATCACAGTCTGCAGGGAAGTTGAAGGCTCCACTCGGAAGACCGACTCCGATCCAGTCTGGACCACAAGAGATGGCAGCCATCCCGCCGCCGTCAGCACCCGACCAAAGTGTTGGTTGGTGGTCTATCCTTACCTCGTTGATGATCCGGACGTGCAAGTCTTCTCGCCGTGGTGGCGACAAATTGAATCGGAGCATCATTTCCTCCAGATCCCTTGACACGCAGGCCACACACGGCTTGTTGCGGCGCACTTCGCACTCGATCGTTCCCTGGTCTCGGAGTCCAACCTGCACTCCAAAGTTGAACGGAGTCATGTCAGAGTGCTACGTTCTCGACTGACAATGAAGCAGCTGAACGGCCGTGTGCCGTGGACGCAGTGGTGCCGCCTCACCATCCTCGGGGTCTGGTCATTCAATAGCAGAATACCCTTGTAGCTCAGCTGCACGCTCTTCGGACTGACGTTGTTCCGCCATGCGTACTCCCTAGACACCTCCTCGAACTTGGAGTCGCTCATCATGTCAAACCGCCCCACTTCCCCAGTCTGCAGTCGCAGACGAGCAGCATCTATCATGAGCAAATGGCACCAGCTTCGATCCCACAGACCGGCCTCGGATGTACGGTGGAAGCACCTGATCGACAACCCGGAGAGTAACCGGCTCAGCCTCCATCTCGGCAGGTCTTTGGTCGGAAGCCGCCTCGTCATAGACTCCGTCAGCGAAAGCCATCGACAAGGACCTCGCGCACACCGAGCACGGCCGACCGCCTGCCTGCAGCTGGCAATCCACCGAGGCGCCGGCTTCGAGCCCCCACTCGATCACGCTGCCGCTCTCGAGTCCGAGCTGGCCGTAATGCAGCACAAAAGGGACTTGACAATCAGGAGCCAAGTCCTCCGGCTGACTCTCTCAACGCTCAGCAGCACTCACCGTGGCTGCCGTGTCCTCACCAGACAGCGACAACCCGCCGAGCATGAAGCGAAGGCTGTGTCGTGGGATGCCGCTGCGCATCGCCAGCTTGCCGAAGACCGCCTCGAGTCTGGCCGCTCTTCTCACGCTGACGACAGTCTGCTTGCCCGACTGGCGCCGCATGCACCGGGTTAATGCGGGCTCGGCGCCTCCGCCATGGCCACGACAACGTACTGTGGCATTCACAAAGCTGACCGCGATCACCTCCGGCGACGCACTGGCCGCGGTAAGGCCGCCACGCCGCGTCTCCTCCTTGCGAGCCAGCTCCTGCTGCAGCTCGGCCGCCGCCTTGTCCTCCTCCTCCTCCTCCTCCTCCTCCTCGCTGTAGTCCTCCTTCCCCTCGGCGGGCTCCACCCGCCTCCTCTTCCACACAGACGGCTCCTCCCTCGCCCACTCGCAGTCGATCACGTCCTGGCTGCGCAGTCCGAGCTGTAGGCAGCACGGCATGCAACGACGCCATCAACTCGTGCCATTGGCTCCGCTTCTCCCCTTCCTCCCCCCGCTGCTCACCACGACCGGCGTCTGGTCGCCGCGCACCTGCTCTCCGCGGAAGGAGAAGCGCAGCGCCTCCGCCTCAACGCCCGAGCGCTGCGCCATGGCGCACATGAGGTGCTTCATGGCCGTCCGCGCCTTGAGCCGGAAGGTTGTCACACCCGCGCCGCCCTGCGCCATCGCCAGTGAGCCCCCCACGCCGTCACAGGCACCGAAAGAAGCGCAACAGAGACGCACAGGCCGCACGTCTCGCACGCGCACGGTCAGCTTCTGCCCGCCGCCGGCCGGCCGCCTGCGCGCGGCGCCTTCCTCGGCCCATGTGCCCGCCATCGTGCTCAATTGTGCGCGGGTGTCAACACCCTGAACTAACGTTAGCGACCAGTTGATCGATCAGTGCATTGGCTTCAACCCTCTGACACAATGACACGTATGCTGTTTGCAAGTTCCTGGTAGACAATGTATGAAACGTGCCGTTCATACTTTCGCTTCAACTCGTTCCGCCCCCACCCAGCAGCTCGCATCGAGCCACTCACTCGGCCTCCTCTCCTTCCTCGAGCTCTTCTCCCTCCTCCAGCTCCTCCTCCTCCTCCTCGTCATGGCCGCTGCTGCGCTGCTTCTCCAGCATCTTCAGTCGCGCCTGGCGGATGATCTCCTCGGCTCGAGCCGCCTCCTCTTCCGCCGACAGCGCGGCTCGCGATGATACAGGGAACGCGTCGATCTCCATGGGAGTCGCCCCGTTCCCGGCGCTTCCGCTCGCTTCCTTGCCGTTGCTGACGCCGCTGGAGGCTGCCACCGGCGCGGCAGCGACCACAGCAGTCGCCTCGCCTGGGATCTGGTCCCACGGCGCCTGCACCACGTCGTGGCTGTCGAGGCGAGCGCGAGAGCGGCTGCGGCTCGCGCTGCGGGACAGACGCCGCCGCACCGACCGCGAGAGGGACCGCGAGTGCGAGCGGGACTTGGAGCGCGAGCGCGAGCGGCGGGACGGAGACGACAGGCTGCTGCTGCCTCGTCGCCGACGGCGCTTCCGCCGCCCGCGACTCTCCTTGTCCGGTGTCTTGCTGCTGCCGTTCGCGCCGCTCTCGGGGTGGCTCTCGCTGTCTCGACGCAGCTTCTTGGCTGCCTTCTCCTTCGAGACGGCCACCAGCATGTCGAACACCTCGCGCACCACGTCCGGGAACTCAATGTCCTCGCCCTTGTCTTCCTGGTCGCGCTGCTGCACCACACGCTCCAGCATCACCTCGATCTCCGACGCAGTCGTCCCCGGAGACACGTCGCGCTTCGCCTTGTCGCCGCTGCCACGGCGCGCCTCCTTCTCCAGCGCCGCGCCGTCCTCCTCTTCCCCGCTCGGCACTTCCTCGCCCTCCTCCAGGGTCTTCCCGTCTAGCACGGAGCGGATGCCGCTCTCCAGAGCCAGGGTGAACGCGGCGAAGGTCGTCGACTCGGTCGTGGCAACCATCGGAGGGTCTGCGCGGGCGAGGAACCTGGCCATCGCCGTCTCGGCAGGCTCCAGCCGCCGCCGGAGCCCACGCACAGCCTTCTCGACCACTCGGCGGCGCGTCTTCTCCTTCAGCACCACCAGGTCGTCCTCCGGAGCGGCCTCACCGTCCGCAAAGCCGGCTAATGTCGACGGGATGCGATCCGCGACCTGCTCCCACGTGGTCCCGGCGGTGATCTCGCGCGTCTCCACCATGGCGTCGCACCGCTCGCGCAGCTTCTGGTACAGATCGGCCTCCATCTGCTTGCGCGCCTCCCGCTCCCGCTTCCGCTTCGCGTGCTCCTCCTCGCGCAGGTCGTGCAGCAGCTCCTCCGTCCAGTCGTACACCTCGTACTTGTCGACCGTCGCGAGTGCGACTTCCTTGTTGGCTGCCGTCTCGAGTTTGACCGCGTCGTCATCGTGTAGCAGTGCCAGCACCTGCTCCTTTTCCTTGCTGTCGAGTCGCTTGCCACCGCTCGGGAACTCCAGCCGCTTCTGCTCGACCTGCAGCCGCAGCTGGGCCACGAACGCCGCCTTGAGGTCTTCGTGCAGCTTGGCGTACCGCTGCTTCTGCGTGCGCGACAGGTCCAGCATGAAGCCCTCGAAGAGCTGCTGCTTCTCCTTGACGTCCTCGATCGCCGACCACCGCGGGTCCTTGCGCAGCGGGTAGAAGGCGCTGCCGTCAAGCACCTGCTCCCAGTCCGCCGGCCTGGAGGACCCACTCGACGCCTTCCTCCGACTGCCGCCGCTGCTGCTGGACGCCGCGACGGACGGCGGCAGGAGACTGGCCTCGTACACCGCCAGCAGGTCGCAGAAGTCCTCGCGGGCCTTCTTGACCAGGCGGCGCTTCTCGATGCTCTGCTGCTTGATGGCCTGCGTGCAGTACTCGGCGAACGTCTGTTTCTTGTCGCCGACCGTGGCAAGCGCGAACTTCCAGCGTGGGTCGGCGTCCCAGCCCTCGCGTACGACCGTGCGCTGCGCGTCCTGCCACTTGAGCTGCGGCGCGATCTCCTTGTCCGCGAGGAACTGCTTGAAGGCCGCGACCCGCTCCTCGCGCGCCATGTCGCGGAACGCGGCCTTGTGCTCCTCGTCCTCCTTCCTCCGCTTGGCCGCCGCCTTCTCGGCCGCCTCCTTTTGCTTCTGCTTCTGCTCCTGCTCGCGCGCCGAGCGCTCGGCGTCCGCCGCCTCCACCTCGGCGCTCGTCTCGCTCGCCATGCGCGCCACCTGCTCGCGCGCCTTGAGCATGCGCAGCTCCTCCGGCTGCTCCCACACGGTCGCGCGCGTCACCGTGTTGTAGTAGTACGGCTCGCCGCTCGCGTCGTCCTTGTACTCGACCCAGACGGACGCCGGCGCGGCGCTTGCGGCCTGGCCCGACCCGTTAGACGACGATGCGCCGGCCGGCAGCTCGTACGAGCTGACCCCCGTAGCGGCGTTGTAGTAGTACTTGACGCCCTGCGGCGTCACGTGCTCGCTCCAGCCCGCCGGTAGCGCCGCAGCGCTCGAAGCGATGGCTGGGGCAGCGACAACTGGCGCCGGGAACGCGCTGGGCATCCCGCGCGGCGGCATCATAGGCATCCCGGGCCGCATCATGGGCGGCTGGAACGGCGGGCGGAAGGCCCCGGCGACGAACGGAGGCGCCAAGCCGCGCGGAGGACCTGGGAAGCCGGCGGCAGCAGGGCCGGGAGGCGGGACGCCGACGAATGGCGGGCGGAAGGGCGGGCCGCGCGGGATCGGGAAGCCGCTGGCGACCGGCGGACGGAACGGGGGCACGCCGCCGCCGCTGGGCCCGTAGTGGCTCATGCCGCCGCGTGTCTACAGGAGCGGAGGCGCTGGCTGTCGACTCGAGGGACTCGCGCGCGCCACTGTGGAGCAGCACAGGCAGACACAACACACAGATCGATTGGCTCGTGCTCGGCGGCGCGCGCGCGCTTCTCCCGCTGCTCTGTCGGTCGCTGCGAGGCGCAAGACAGCGTACGGACTTGTGCGGAGCGCGGGCTCGGCGCTTGGGTTCGGGGCTCGGTCCCGGCCGCTACGCCTCGGATCGCGGCGTATGGGGCACCGACGGGACGGCGGAGACGCGCGCGATGCGATGGGCAGCAGCGCGGGGGATCGCGGGCAGCGCCGGCGCGTGCAGCGGGCCGAGAGCAGCGGGCGGTGGCGTGGGCGGCGGCGAGCTGGAAGCGCTGACCGGCCCGAGTTTCTATAATGAGCCGGCCAAAAGAGAGCCAACGGTCGAAAAACCCCAAAACCTCGGCTGCATTTCGGAGCGTTTGCGAGGAATTCCAACGAGTGGCGAGCCGCGAGCATACATTTGTCAAGATGTAGGGGTCGCTCAATGCGTAATTGAATTCAACGTGTCGTAATTATAACTCGCGCCACAACCTGGATCGCACGCTGCACTCGACACCAAGCGGCCAACATGAGCGCCAATGGTCCTCCTCCTCCTCCTCCTCCTCTTCCTGCGTTCCCTCCGTTGCCGCCTGGAGGCGCCGGGCCGCCACCGCTGCCGCCACATCTGCAGGCTATGATGCGGCAGATGCAGAAGCGGCAGCCCAAGTTCCAGCAGGGGCAGGACCACCAGCAGCAGCAGCAGGGAGGGAACCGGGGCGGAGGCGCTGGGTTCCATGGCGGACGAGGGCGAGGCGGGGGGCGGAGGGGAGGGAGGGGCGGCGGGAGGCGGGGCGGAGACGGACAGCGCGGCGGCTACGGCCCGCGGCCGCACCAGCAGCCGCACTTCAAGCGCAAGAGGTGAGCGGAGGAGCAGGGCGGGACTGGAGACACGAGACGGGAGACTGACGGTGGATGGATGCGTCTGACGGCCGACTAGGGGCGCGAGCGACGACGGGAAGGACCCGGCGCGCTTCTTCCTGCCGTCGTGTCTGCAGGACCCGTGGCGACACCTCGAGGTGCGTGGCGGCAGCAGCAGCGCGCCGCCCGTGGCTCCTCCAGAGCAGCAGCGCGGCCGCCAGCAGGACGGGCGGCAGGCGGAGCGGCGGCCCGGGCGAGCGCTCTTCCAGCCGTCCTTCCTGCA
Organism: Phytopythium litorale; assembly: GCA_023338075.1. Classification (NCBI taxonomy): domain Eukaryota; phylum Oomycota; class Peronosporomycetes; order Pythiales; family Pythiaceae; genus Phytopythium; species Phytopythium litorale. The sequence continues at coordinate 18,181 of JAADYB010000155.1, forward strand.
GGACCCGTGGTCGTCGCCCTTCTTCCTCCGTGCGTCTCCCGTGGCAATCCAAGGGGCGTAGTCGCTCCTGCGGACGGCCGAGAACCAATACACCAAGGTGGGAAGCCACGCGCGCGTCTCTCACTCGTCTCGCCCTGCCATTTGCTCCGTGGGGGCGGCTCGCGCGCCTCCTACCGCGTCGCTACAGCTTGACGGAGACCGGCGCCGGCTGCGCTTCCTGCTGGCGAGAGAAAGCCACGAACTCGGCTCGCCGGTAGCGCAGGTGCATGTCCCGGATCGTGTGCGCCGCGCCGACGCTCGCCATGGCCGCGACCAGCAGCCAGCTCGCCAGGAACTGCGCCAGCCGCGGGTACAGCCGGTAGTGCTCGTCCTGGAGCGCGGACGGCGGACACGGGAGGACGGCGGCCAGCCGGCAGCTCGTCGTGTCCATGGGGCTGCACACACACGAGCAAGGCGCGTGAGTCCGTGCGGAGGGCAGACGCGGTCCCGAGAGGCTGGAGCCGCGACCAGAGGGCCGGGAAGGCGCAGCAGAGGCTGGCCGCCGTCTCGAGCGACGCGCGCACGAGCGCGAGCACGAGCAGCGAGAGCACGGCCTGGTGCGGGAACGACTCGACCAGCATGCGGTGCGCGAAGGCGCTGGCGTCGCGCTGGAAGGTGAGCGCGTAGTAGAGCAGCAGCGCGGCCGCCGCGAGCTGCGGGCAGGCCGTGACCAGCTGCATGAGCGACAGCCGGCGGAAGATCTCGCCGTACGTCAGCTGCGGAGCAGCCACGGGTCAGCGCGCGTGCTCCGCGTCGATGGAGGAGGAGGAGGAGGAGGACGCACGTCGACGACGTGGAACCACTGGCAGAAGCCGAACGCGACCTGAGGAAGCGGCGAGGCGGTCAGAGACGCGAGCAGTGGGGGCAAACGAGGCGCCAGGGAGCCGCGCACCACGGCGCCGGCCATGAGCGCGACCGGGTAGAGCCGCAGGAAGAGCGGCAGTCGCTGCAGGGGCGGCATGTCGGACGCGCCGGGCCGGGAGGAAGTGCCACGCACGCGCACCTTCCTCCCGCGCCGCCTCTCCCCGGCGCCTTATCCCGTTACCGCAGACGCCCGACGCATCGCCACTGCGCGTCGACACGGCGCTGCAGTCCTGAAGCCTTGCGCGCGTCGCGCCAGCAACGCGCCTCGGCCCTCGCGTCGCCTTCCCGGCGGAAAGATCGCGACACCGTGGCGTCAGGCCGCTCGCCCTGTGTCAGGCTTCGCGCTGCTGTTCCGAACGATGGAGAGACCGGCGCGTGCGGATCTTTCGGGGCTCCAGCTCCCCATCCCGCGGCGTCACGGCGCTCAATCGCCGCGCAGAAGCGCAGAAGCGGCGCACGCGTCCATCCATCGGCCGTCGCATGCAGCTGACCGACCAACCGCCAGGTTCCTGCGTCCTTCGCCACCCCAATGGCGCAAGATCCTTGCTGCTCGCCTTTTCAGCCAATCCACGTCCTCTAAAAAACGATTCCAGCCAATCAGAGCCGTTTATTTGTGAATCAGGGAGTCTGAGAACCGTCGGCGACCAACAGCTCCGCAGCTTTTCGCCATTCCCACATCGCCCAAGCTCCGACTCCATTGCGAGAGCTTCGTCGTCGACGCCGGACTAGCGACGCGAGGACGTCCATAGCTCATGATGGACGAGTACGAGCCGATCCTGGGCAAGAGCATCGCGGGATCCTCGTCCACGGCGGCCAGCCAGCGGCGCGTGCCCAACTACGGCGGCTTTTCGCAGCAGAAGCGCGTCTGGGCCGCGGCCGCGCGGAGGGCCCGCCGCCTGCGCTGCCTCGCGTCCGCGCAGCTCTCGCTGGGCGTCTTCGCGCTCTTCAACTACCTCTGGTGCGTCTCCGGCTGCTCGTGCTGCTGCCGCTACCCGTCCTGACGGACCGAGAGTGTATGTGCGTGTGCAGGATCACGAACAGCTTCATGGTGGTCACCGGCGCTGTCGGGCTCATGGCCGTGCGCTCCGACAAGACGAGCTGGGCGCTGATCGTACGTCCGTGTGTGTGACGGAGACACTCGCCCCGAGTCGCAGGCGACTAACGCTCGCGCTCGCGCAGTACCTGATCCTCTGCGCGATGGAGTTCGCGCGCATCGTGATGCTCCTGCCGCGCGTGTACGAGCGGTATCTCGTGCCCGACTACGCCTTCACCGGCTACGAGTACTTCCAGGTCGCCGTGCTGGTCGTGGAGGAAGCCGCGCTCATTGTACGTGCCATCGTCGCTATCGTCGGTGTGAATGAGCGGCGATCCGGTCACTGACGACGCATGAGCGTGTGTTTGTGTGTGTGCGCGCGCGCAGCCTGCAGCTTTCGTTGTCGTGGTCGTCGCGGCCACCACGTCCCTCTGTCGAGCGCGCAGATGGTGAAGCAAGCGCGACGCTCAAGTCCTCCAGCAGGTCGCGGCCCACGCGATTGTAACTTAACCTCGAACACGAAGCGCATCGTTTTCTATTCGCAGCGGCTGCCTGCTGCGCTCTAGATGAGCGCGGCCTGGCCGTCTTGGACATACGGCTGGATGGACCGGTAGCGGAGCACGAGGCGGTCGCTCCTGCGCAGCGTCAAGGTATCGGCGCCCCGGTCGTCGACCTGCACGTTGGGCAGGTCGTCCTTACTCTCGCAGAAGACAAAACAGTCCAGGTCGGGCTCGGGGACTGCACAGGACGCAGGCATGTCAGTCCTCCACCAGCTTGCGAGCAAGGCACGGCAAGCTCCCGTTCCGTACCCATTCCTTCGGCCGAGAGGCTCTGGTGCTCCTCGGCGAGCTTGCCGAGCGCCAGGTCGTGCATGTGGTTCTCGAACAGCACCACGAATCTGAGCAACAAGAGGCACAATCAGCGTTGAGCCGCGCTGGCGACGGAGCGGAGAGCCGCGTTGATGGACGTACTGCCTCGCGAACTCGCGCTCCTTCGGTGACAGGCGCTGCGCTAGCACGGCGTCGCCGAGAAGCTGCATGGCAAACCTCTCGATCTGCAGTAGAACTCGTTGGCTGGATGCGCCGCATAGTTCGTGCCGGGCATACACGAACGTCCTACCTTCCGCAGCCGTGTCCGGAGGTACGAGGACACCATGTACCGCAGTCGATCGATCTCCATCTGCGGGGATCCACCGCCAGTCGAGCCCGTTAGAGCGGAGAGTTTGCGAGCAACAGCAGGCGCCGCGCTACCTGGTACAGCTTGTTGATGAACGCGCGCTCGTCCGTCAGCTGGTCGCGATCTTCGTACACCGAGTCGACGTACTCTTGCTGCACCACACGGCTGCACGTCACTCCGCTGCTCCAGCTCCCGCGCTGCAGACCTCATCCATTCCCCACCTGGTTGCGGATCTGGTCCAGCATCTCCGAGACCATCTCGTCGTCGTACTGCAGCACCTCGGGCGAGTTCTGCGCATCGTCACTTGAGCTTCCTCGTCCACCACATCCCAGCGCAGAGCCCCACGACCGCCCACATACCATCTCGTTCGTCCACAGCGAGCGCATGCGCTCGACATCCTCGTTCAGGTTCTCGCGGTCGAACGGCGCCGCCATGCTCCGTCGATGCCGTCGAGTCGGCCGCCTTTGAAAAATGCCTTGGAAACGTCTTCGAATCGAATAGAAACGAATAGAAACGACAGGCTAGTATTTTGAGGAAAAAGTAAAAGTAAAAGTAAAAATAATCGAAACTACCGGTTTCACCCACAATCAACCGGTTTCCCATCGGTATCGATCTTGAAGCGCTGCGGAATCAATGAATGAAAAAGGCAACTGGTTCTATGACGAGAAAAGCCGACAGGCAGCAGTGCGGTGCCCGCAGATATGGAGACCACCGCCACCGCACTTTCCTCCCCAAAGGCGGTCGCTCGCCTCACTATCACTTTGTACCGGAAAGGTGAGAAGCGCGGACGACGGGACGGACAGCAACCATGGGCAACGCCAACTGCTGCGCGCAGACCTCGACGCCGACCGGTGCGTGCACGTTGCAGACTTGGGGGAGCGCGGGGTAGTTATCTAGACTCGGACTGACGTTGTGGTGCGGGGAAGCCGACGGCTGGAGCAAGGGCGAGCTGCGGAGCGCCGTTGATGAGAAGGGCCAGGCGGTGGTGGACCTCACCATGTACACGCGCGGACACGCACCGTCGCTGTCGCAAGAGCTGGACGAGTGCGTCGCGCAGTTCGTCGGCGAGGTGCGCGTGCTCCCCGGTGCGTGCGGTCCGAGTGCGACGGGTACGCTGGGGTCTACAGTAACGCCCCAAGGCGAGTCGGAGCGCACGAGCGGGACAACACACCAAGGCGAAGGAGAGGAGGAGGAAGAAGGCGACGTGTTCCTGTCGCCAAGAGCGGTCGAGTCGGTCGACATCGCCACTCGCGCGCCGACGTCTTCCAACCACCAGCACCCGCTGGCCATCCACCGTGCCGGAATCACTGCAGGTGCGCACTTCACTCTCTCCTTGCTCCTTTCACCCTGGACGTGGCTAACGACTATGAACATCTCGCCAGGCGATGAGGCGCTGGAGCTCGAGGACTACCTGTGCACGTGTCTGTACTGCCCGCGCGCGGTGGCCATCCAGCGCGCCTACCAGCTGTACGGCTTTGCGCTGGACCACCCACAGAGCGAGGCGCTGCTCCGCGTGCTGCGCGCGTGCGCCAACTACGACGAGACGGTCGTCGAGATCGACCCGCTGCTCGTGCTGCACGCCGAGAAGCTGCTCGAGGAGCTGCAGATGCACGAGAACGAGGCCTTCCGCCTGCTCGCCGCCTCGCACTTCCAGCGCCGCAGCTAGAGCGGCAGTCACGCGGTAGCTTCTGCCTTGGATTGCTACCAGCGCGACGCCAATGCACATACAATCAACACCAAGCGCAGCACCATGCGTGCCCAACTTGAAGCGAAGTGCCCGAGCCGGAAAACTCGGAGCTCTCTCTCGTGTCCGGTACTCTACTTTTCGATGTGGTCGCGCTTGGAGGATATAAATGAAGTTCCAGAGGCAGCCAGCGCGGTTCGGTATTTTTGTAAAAATATCAGGTGCTGGAACTCTCCGAGTCCCATTTGGCGCGGCGCAGCCATTGCTGCACCCAACTATTTTGGCAAGTGATGCTTTTTCACCGAATCACGGCGACTTTCACCTCCAATCGCGCATATGTAGGTACGAATGTTCCAAATACAGCTGTAGTCGAACATTATCAAATCTAGGCAGGTTATGCAGAGAAGCGGGTAAAAATCAAAAGATCAAAGCTCCTCTCATGTCCGATACCTCTACCTTTTCAAGTGGTTTTGCTTCGAGGATATAGATCAAGTTTCAGAGGCAATTTCGGCACCATTTTCCTTTTCCACAGGAAACCACCAAGACGCCAAGCCGAGCCAAGAAGCTTATGGCGCGCAGTCGATCGCCGACGCGCTCGCGAGCCACGCGCCACGCTCCCCGCGACCGCGACCGCGACCGCGACCGCGACCGCGACCGCGACAGGGAGCGCGGGGCCGCGTCTCGGCGCCGGAGCCGGAGCCGCAGCCGGAGCCGCAGCCGCAGCCGCGGACGGAGACGCGAGGACGAGTCGTCGGGCCGGAGCGGCGGCGGCGATGATGGCAACGGCGCCACGTCCGCCGCCAAGACGGAGGACAAGAACGGGGAGATCTCCATGAGCGTGGAGGAGACCAACAAGCTGCGCGCGCAGCTGGGGCTCAAGCCGCTGGCCGTCGGGCCCAAGAAATCCGCCGAGGTGAACCTGCAGAAGACAGGCGCGCAGCTGAAGCAGGAGCGCGAGCAGCAGCAGATCCAGCAGGCGCTCGCGCAGTCGCGCAAGAAGCGTGAGCTGGCGCGCAAGCTCGCGGGCCCGTCGCTGGGCGAGCAGCTGCGCGCCGAGGCGGACGCGCGCGACGCGCTCTCGTGGGTCAAGCAGTCGCGCGGCAAGTCCAGGCAGCAGCAGGAGAAGCAGAAGAAGGAGGAGACGACGCCGTATGACGCGACGGCGCTGGCCGGTATGACCGTGGGCCACGCGGCCGACGCGTTCGAGGAGGGCCGAGAGGTCGTGCTGACGCTCAAGGACTCGAGCGTGCTGGCCGCGGACGGCCACGACGTGAACGACGAGGACGACGAGCTCGTGAACGTCGAGCTGAGCGAGCGCGACCGCCGCAGTGCGCAGCAGTCGCGGTCCGAGCGCGCCATGATGCCCGCGTACACGGGCTACGACGACGACGAGTTCGTGCAGATGGGCAACCCGCGGGGCAGGAAGCGGCAGGGAGCTGGCAAGAAGCTACTCGCGCAGTACGACGAGGACGACGACGCGCGCGCGGCCCAAGAAGCGCGCAGGTTTACGCTAGACGCGAGCGGGACGTCCACTGCTGCGGTGGCTCGAGGCGGCCAGGAGGACGCTGCGGGTGCGGACGACGATGACGACGGCGTGGCCGTCATCTCGCTCGCGATGGACCGGTCAAAAGCGGCTGAGGACTACTTCACGGCCGAGGAGATGGAGACGCAGTTCAAGAAGAAGGGCAAGAAGCTGCGCAAGAAGAAGAAGAAGACGCGGCAACGAGAGGAGCCCGAGCAGGCAGAGGACGAGGGCGACGCGTCGTCGCTCATTGCGCAGCTGGAGGCCGAGGCGAAGAAGAACGCGGGCCAGGACCGCGGCAAGCGCAAGAGGCGTCGCGCCGAGGAGGAGGACGATGACGGCGCGGTGGTCGCTGAAGATCGAGAAGGGCTCAAGCGCTTCCAGAACGCGCGTGACAAGGCGAATGTGGTGGCTTCCGAGGCGCTGGCGGCCTCTGACCTCGCGGTCGTGGGCGGCGACGTCGTGCAGGCATCCGCTTCAGCGCAGTCAAAGCGGAAGCGGCGCGTGTTCGGCGGCGTCGATGAAGACGTTGCAATGATGGACGAGGCGCTGGACCTCGAGCTGAGCGCGTCGCTTGCTCGTGCACGTCGCCTGGCCGACTTGCAGGAGGCGAAGCAGGAGCAACCGAACAGAGCAGCCGAAGCGATGCAGGCGGCCGTCCCGCCAGTGTTGACAGGCCCCGCGAGCGAGGACAAGATCGCGCTGCTGGTTCGGAACACGGTCGGAGTGGAGGCAACCGGGCCTGGGAGCGAGGCGAAGCTGTCGGAGAGCGAGGCTGTCGCGCCGAAACCCGTCGGCAACGTGTTCGGACAAGCGCCAGGGACGATGGGGTCGAGTACGAACACGGTCGTGTTCAACGACGCGACAGACTTTGAGACGCGGCTGCGGAACGCGATGGAGAAGCGCGCGGCGCAGTTCCAGGCTGTTGCGGTGCCAGGGATTGTGGCGACTGGCAGCAGCAGTGTTGTGTCTGGACAGCATGGTGCTCTGTCGAACGGCGCTGATGCTGATGAAGAGATGAAGGGAGAAGACATCAAGGACGCCGCGGAGATGGAGGCGGAGGAGGACGAGGAGCAAGAAGAGGACACGAACGACGTGTTCGGCGAGGAGCAGCCGCTGGTGTCGAGCGGACTCGGCGCGACGCTCGCGCTCCTGAAGAAGACGGGCGACCTGCGGGAGACGCGCGTGGAGCGGCAGGCAGGCCGCGCGAACGACTCGCGGGACCGCAACGTGGACGAGGAGCTGCGCATCAAGGACGGCGTGAAGCTGGACTACCGCGACGAGTTCGGGCGGCTGCTGACCAAGAAGGAGGCCTTCCGCATGCTGTCGTACAAGTTCCACGGCCACGGGCCGGGCAAGAAGAAGCAGGAGAAGCGTCTGCGCCAGCTCAAGCAGGAGCTCGAGGCGCAGAAGCTGCTCTCGGCCGAGGGCAGCACCAAGATGATGGAGGTGCTCGAGAAGAAGCAGAAGGCCGGCAAGCAGGCGCACGTCGTGCTCTCGAGCGGGACGTAGCCTGTGGGAAGCGCTTGACGTTGGTAAGACCCATGTGAATGCGATGCGGCGGTGCTCTTGGTGGCAAAAATGTGTATTATGACTGGTGTGCGTCCTCTTCCCGACGAAGGAAAGCAAGGCGAGGCTTATACGTTGGCGAGGAGCCTGCGGACGAGGCTACTGGTACAGCGGGTTCATGCGGGAGCTGGCAACGACGACCGAGAGGAAGTTGCCGGCCTGCGCGTTGTGGTCGTCGTCCGTGAGGCGCGTCTCGGCCTCCTTGGGGCTCGCGAGCGCCATGTACTCGCCGTCGACACCGCCCGCGGCCGTGGGGATCGTGATGACCGAGAGCGACCCGCCGCTCGCGTTGATCGAGTTGAGGCGGTAGTTGCTGGCGTGGCTGTGCTCGGACGAGGCCTCACGCTGCTGCTTCTTGGCGCGCGTGAAGAGGTCGCGGCCGGCGCGGCGCGGCGAGGGCGGTCCGCGCGCCGGGTCGATGAAGTTGCGCATCTGCTGTCCCTGCTGCATGTCGTGGTGCACCTCGCGGAACATGCGCACGATGGAGGCCATCATGACGAGCTCGCCGGCGTGGGACGAGACCTCGTACAGCGGCGAGGGCAGCAGGTAGCCGGCGAGCAGCGAGAGCGACCCGACGAGCATCCAGATCCACGGGTTGAACATGGTGGCGTGCACCATGAAGGAGTAGAAGGTGCCGTAGTTCCAGAGCTGCAGGCCGATGTAGAGCGAGAGCGCGACGAGCACGAGCGCCGGCAGCACGGCGAAGACGGCGTGCGCGGTCGAGTCGCCCTGCAGCTCGTAGATGCTCGAGACGGTGGCGCCGTTGAGGTCGGCGGACCAGCGGTAGGCCGCGAGCAGGTTGAGCGCCAGCAGGCCGGCGCCGACGAGCCAGACGGCGAAGCGCAGCAGCGTCGACAGCCAGTCGCGCGCGCCAGGGTGGCGCTGCCGGTGGCCGCTCTCGAACGAGATGCCGCAGAAGTTGACCGACTTTTGCTTGTGCACAAGGTAGGCGAGCTCGTAGCACACGAGCAGCAGCAGTGGCGTCACGCACGCGTGGAAGGCGAGCATGGCCTGCGTGCTGTCGCGTCGCCGGTCGATGCCCGTCGTCGCCATCACCACGTTGTCGAACACGAGGCAGAAGCAGATGAACGGCTGCCGGCGCGCGTCCGTCAGACGTCAGACGTCAGACGTCAGACCCCACACGACCGCATGGAGAGCACCAGGCAAGAGGAAGGCAGCACGCACCGGCAGCAGGAAGGCGGCCACGGTCGCGTATTTGCGCGCGTAGCCCACCGAGTAGTAGAAGAGCACGACGCCGACGGCCGCGAACACGCAGAAGAACGGCCGGTGCGCCGGGTCCACCGTCACTTCATCCGCGAAGCTCGAGGAGCCCGACATGGCCGTCCGTCGTCCGCGCCGTCCGCCGGGGGTATAAATAACGAACTGGAGGCGTCGCGAGGCTCTCGGCGCGCGGGGGAAGCCCGGGAGTGGGCTGGAGCGGACTGGGAGGCCCGCGCTTCCTGGTTTCTTGTCGGGTGAGGAGCTCCTCCTCCCCGCTTCTTCCCCGCCGACCCGCTTTGGTGTCCTGTCTGGCCGATGTGACGCGTTTTGACTTGGGGTTTGTATGGCCCCGCACATGCGACACCAGCAAGTCGGGCACGGGGATACGATGGACGGCGCGAGATGGATCGACGGACGGATGGATGGATCAATATTTAGCCGCCGCCCAGACGGCGCGAGTCACGCTGCAGATGGCTATAAATACATGGGCGACGGGTGTCAGTGCAGTGGCCAGGGCAGACGGCCATTGGCTGGCGCCTTCTTGCCCTGGCGTTCGCTCGTCCGGTCTCAAGTGTGCGGCATGGAGGCAAGCAGGCGACACCCACACAGAATGAGGCGTTCGTCAAGGCGTCCAGACACAAGGGCGATGGATGGATGGATGGATACGCACGGAGCGTCTATTGATCGACTACGGACAGGCAGGCGACCTTGACGCGCCGTCGACGGTCGACGGCCGCACGCGGCGGACGGAGAGAGAGAGACCGAGAGCGGTCGCGGGCACCGACGCCGCCTAGTTCTCGTACACCCAGTCGTCGTCGCTGGCGTTCCACTCGGCAACGCCCTCCGGGAACCAGAGCGCGATCTCCTTGTTGGCCGACTCGACCGAGTCCGAGCCGTGGCAGACGTTGCGGCCGACCTCGACGCAGAAGTCGCCGCGGATCGTGCCGAGCGCCGACTCGCTCGGCTTGGTGGCACCCAGCATCTTGCGGCCCTCGAGCACGACGTTGGTGCCCTCCCAGACCATGGCGACCACGGGGCCCGAGCTCATGTAGTTGATGAGGCCCGCGAAGAACGGCTTGCCAGCCAGGTCGGCGTAGTGCTGCTCCAGGTGCTCGCGGCTCGGCTTGACCAGCTTGAGCGCCGCCAGCTTGTAGCCCTTGGTCTCGAACCGCTTGATGATCTCGCCCACCAGGTGGCGCTGGACGCCGTCCGGCTTGACCATGATGTACGTGCGCTCGCGGGCCATGATGACTTGCTAAAGGGGGAGGAGGGAGGGAAGCTTTCTCGGAGATTCGGGAAGTGCCGGCCCGGATCCATGCTCCCGATCATTGGGGGGGGGGAGCTCCCGCGCCAGTCACCACTTGTCCTCTTTTCGTGTGGCACACGTCATTTCACTGGTCATATCCTAGTGGAACGAAATGCACCGATTCTAGTTGTGAGATCAGGATATCGACAGTATTCTAGGTCAAATGGGTACAGGACACAATGTCAATGACACCAGGCACATCACATTGGTATGCATGACAGCACAAGCACTTGGTGCATTCATGCGGCTGCGAAGCTCAACGACGGCTCGGTCGCTCGCACACTCACTTCTTGCGGCCCATGGCGGCCTCGTGCTTCATCATGAGGTACTCGCCGGCGAGCACAGGCGCGTACTTGGCCGGGCGTTCGGGCGACTGGCACGACGGGAAGCACTCGACCAGGACGTCGCCGTTGATGTTGTGGAAGAAGGCGATCGACTGGCGTCGGTTGCTGCGCTGCGGCTCGTCCTCGTCCTTGGCCGCCGGCGGGTTGATCACGCGGTGCATGGTCGAGCGCCACTCGTCGTTCGTCCAGTGCTGCATCAGGTCGCCCAGGTTGACCACGTACGAGCCGGCCGGCGCCTTCACGTCGTGCCACTGGCCGGCGTGGTCCATCACCTGCAGCCCGCCCGGCGCGTCGTCTACCGCGAGGATCGTCAGGCTGCCGTAGTCCGTGTGCGGCGACGCGCGGATCTGGTCCTTGCCCGGCTCCTGGTCTTGATGCGGGTAGTTGCTGCAAGTGCACGCACACATCGATGATATCATGTCAGCTCACTCACTCACAGTCAGCAAGACACGCTGCAGCCACGGCCACGTACAGGATACGCAGCGCCGACATGTGGCTGTCAATCTTCTTGTCAAAGTAGTCCCCCGGCAGCTTGAGCGCGAGCGCGAAGATGCCCATGACGGTGGCGGCGAGCTTCTCAACGCCGCGGTAGTAGTTGGTCAGCACGTCCTGGAACTCCTCGGGCGTCTCGGGCCACTTGGGCGTGATCTGCGGCGCCTTGCCCTCAGCGCCGATGCAGATCTGGAACGTCTCCTTGAGGTCCGGCAGCTTCTTGGACTCGTCGCCCCGCGACTTGGACAGGATCTCGGCGCTCTCGTAGCCGTACGGGTAGTCGGCCGTCATGGGCACGAGCTTCTTGACCTCCTCCGGCTGGTCGAAGTAGTCCTTGGCGGCCGCGAACGCCGCGCCGACCGTCTCGGACGCCACGCCGTGGTTCGTGAGCACGAGGAAGCCCACGTGGCGGCACGCGTGCTCCACCTGCGCCACGACCTCGGCGCGCGCCGCCTCGCTGGCCGCGTCCGCGTGCACGAACGCGCCAATGTCGATCACCGGCACGATCATCTCGAGCGTCGCTTGGTACTTTGTAGTCGCCCGGAGCAGGAGCTGGTCGCGGGTGCAGCGGCGGAAATTCCGGAATGCCGTCGTGCTGCACGGGTCCGCTGGCAGTTGCCGACAGACAGATGGAGTTCCTGGGGAGACCAAACCATACAATCCCCAAGTGTAACCAGGTTGAACGACGCCCTTCCTTCCTTGCCTCCTTCCTTCTTCGCCTAGCGATGGGTTCGTGATGCCACGGGCGTCGGCGACTCGCAGCACTCGCAGCTCACGCATCAGCACGGCCGACCGCCGGCACCCGCGGCCTTCATGTCCGCTGGAGCGCCATAGAAAAGCGGGCGGGAGGATGGAGCGCCGCGAATCGCCGGCATGCTTACCGCCGAGGTGTCAACGCATTCGCAAGTGTCTTGTTCTGAGTATGGGATGGAACGAGGGGGAAATAGCGAGTCACGATTGGTGCAAATACAGCAGCATCGATGCGTTTGATTGGCCAGAAGTATGTATGGAGCTGCTCACACCGACCCGCGACGGAATGAAGGAACGGATTGGACACCTTGGCGTCCAGGCACTTGCTGCTTCAAGGGCTCGCGCCTCGCGTCCGTCCGTTCGTCCGTCCGTCGTAAGCATCGCGGGATGTCAGTCGACGCCCGCGGCCTGTCACCTGCGAGCGTCTAACCGGCGAAGCGCGTGCCTTGGACAGTTTCCTGTCGCTTGGCAGCCAGTTGCAAATGACCGGTCATCTTCGTCGCGGATGCATTTGGTTCGCAAGCACTGGGCGACGGCATGAATGTGTCCCCGTCTTCGCGCGTCAATGCGTCCGCGGCAAGCAAGAGCATCAACGGAAGGCGCGGCTTGCAGAGAAGCTGTACAAGTGTATAATATATCGAGCCGAGAGGGAACGAGCCAACGAGACGCGGCCGGAGATCGAGCGAGCACGGGAGCGCGGACGCCCACGACGCCGTCCGTCTCCGCTCTATGGGTCACAGAGCGCGGACCTTCGTACAAGTACCCGCCACTCAAGAGCAGCAGGCACTGTGCGTCGATGAGATCGTTTACTTCTTCTCCTTCTTGGCGGCGCGGTACGAGCCCACGACGACGGCGTGGTCGCGCTCGTACGGCTCCAGCGTCAGCTGCTCCGCCGGCTTGAACTGCTCCTGCTGCAGCTTCTTGACCTCGCGCGCGAACACGGCCTCCGGAGCGGCGGTCGAGTCAATGCAGCTGGCCTTGATGGAGATCACGAAGTGGCCGCCGTTCTTGAGGAAGTAGCTGGCGTTCAGCGCCACGATACGGGCCTGGTCGGGCTGCGCAACGTCGGCGAAGACCACGTCCACCATCGGCACGAGCATGCGGTACTTGAGCGGGTGACGCGCGTCCTCAATGATCGGTACGACGTTCGTGCGCGACTTGGCCATGTTGATCAGGTCGCGGCCCGAGCGGTGCGAGAACTCGACGGCGTACACGGCGCCAGACGGGCCGACGATGTCCGACACGTGCGACACGGTCGTGCCCGAGGCACCACCGAGGTACAGCACCTTGGCGCCCGGCGTGATCCAGATGTTGTCGACACCGCCGAGGATGGCAGCCGCGATCTTGGAGCGGAACGGGTTCCACACGCGGTACTCGACCTTCTCGGTGCCCTCGCCCGACGGCGACGGGACCTCGACAGAGATACGCTTCTCGCCGTACACGCTCTTGCCGGGCGTCGAGTTGAGCGTCACCAGGGCGTCCTCCTTGCCGCGCGCGATGAAGATGCCGGCGTGACGGTGGGGCTCCACGATCACCTTGGCCCCGCCCTTCATGCCACCAGCGCCACGGCCGCCGCCACGGCCACCGCCACGGCCGCCACGGCCACCACGGCCGCCATCACGGCCTCCACGGCCACCGCCGAAGCCACGTCCACCGCCACGCCCGCCGCCACGCCCGCCATCACGACCGCCGAAGCCACGGCCGCCGCCGCGACCGCCACCACGACCGCCGCCGCGACCGCCGCCACCACGGCCACCTCCACGGAATCCACGACCCGACATGCTGGCTGCTGGGCTGTCCTTACTGAGCTCGAGACGTCCGAGACCGGCGACTTCTTGAATGGCCTGCGCGCCAGAACCGAGCGCGCCGCTGGCTGCCCGACGCCTCGCGCGCTCCTCTTGGCCAACCAACGAACGCAAGGCGAGGAGCCCACCAACCAACAGCTCAACAGCCGGTAGGTGCCGATATTTCGGTACATTTTGGTTTTCAGCGAATCAAATGCGAGGACGAGCATGGTGTGTACCACCTGAGTGATCCATGGAAAGTCCATGGAAAATATGTTTTCCTTGGGAACGATCGCAGTGTGAGCACGAAACGACGCGAGCTATTCTTGCGGTGAGCCGCCAAGATGGAGCGATGGATGCGTTCCAGAAGCGGGCAACCACAGGCAGGAAACCACCTCGCAATGACCAGAACACCCGGTGTGAAACCTCTCAAGGCGGGTGATCTGTGCCGCGGCACTGGCGGCGCGCTGGAGTCGACTTTGCTCATTGCAACATCTGCAGTCAAGCACACAAGCCACCCTCCAAGCCAAACCAAGTCACTCCAGTCGACAAGATGGGCCGCAAGAACAACAAGAGCGCGCAGCAGGTGCCGGTCGCGCAGCCGGAGCAGAAGCCTGCGCCGGAGAAGAAGCCGCAGTCCGCCGGCAAGCAGAAGAAGGAGCAGCCCAAGCAGGAGCAGAAGCCCCAGCCGGCCGCCAAGGAGACTGGCGGCAAGGGCAAGAAGGGCGGCAAGAAGTAGAGACACGCATGGTGACCGGGAGTAGCCAGCACCTCTGCCAACTTATCAATAGCAAAGCAGTCAGCGTGTGAATCACGCTGCCTCCCAACCTGCACTCGTTCCTCGCACCATTGCTCGTTTGCTACCTTGATCTTGGAATTGGGGTGATACCAATGGTTCCGTGGTCTGCTTCTTGGTGGCTTTCGTTGGGATGACCGTGCTCGTGTTCATCTCGAACTCGATCCGACTTTGCCGATCAGCCTGTTTCATTCACCTGTTCGCAGGAGTGGAGCGATAACATCATGTCGTTGTGCAAATGGGTGTTCTGGCTAGCAACGAGTTGTGCGTGCAAAGTGGCGCAACAACCGCGTGGTGTCAACCTGCACGTGACGCAGGATATCCAGTCGAGCGAGTGGGCTGCACTGTTTGACCCGAGCATTGGGATTTCGACGAGTGGCGCCTCGTGCATGTGGCGCCGATTGGAGTTCGTTCTTGACCTTGGAGCCAAACACTTCTTGCACAATCTCATTCGTTCTCATTGCGAGAATATGACCCAGTTACCGACGGACACAGTCTCAGTAGTAAGTTCTTTACTATTGATGACCCGCTTTGGATCGGACACAGAATACCTATTTTCTTGTATGAATGCGTCGTTTCTTCGGACAGCGATATCCCAACACTTGGCGGGCGAAAGCGGTCGCTGACGACGGGCATCAGAAGCATGGGCGTCCCATCGCGTCGACGCGCGCGCCGCGGGAGCGAAAGTGGCGACGAGCGCGAGGACCCGACGCAGCGCAAGGTGCTGCCGAGCCGCAGCTCTCGGGGCACGCGCATCAACAAGCTGCTGGGCGAGGAGGCGGAGGCGGACGAGGCGTTCTGGGGGCAGGACGCGTGGCGGGAGGACGCCAGTGACGACGACTACTCGACGGAGGAAGGTGCGGCGGCGATATAAGGATGTGAGGGACACTGAGGACAGGATACGTGAGCTGAGGCGTCTCTCTCGGTCTGACAGAGGAGGAGGACGTGGTCGATGCGGACTTTGACGAGGAGGAGCAGCCGGACGAAGACGTGCACGACGCCGACGCGGAGGACGACAAGCCGCTGCGAAAGCGCGCGGCGGCAGCACAGACCAAGGCGTATCGCGAGCCATCCGCGCGTGCCAAGAAGGCGCGGCTGCAGGCGGTGGTAGCGGTCTCGAACGGCACAGTAGTTGTCGCTCGCCAGTCGCCGGCAGGCGCTTCCAAGCCGCCAGCGCCGGTTGTCTATGAGGGGCCGCGCGTCCGGAGATCTACAGCGCGCAAGTCGACCGAGTCGTCGGAGATGCGCAAGCGAGCGAGTGAGGAGGCGGCGCGGCTGGCGGCCAAGCTGAAGAGGCCGACGGTGGACAAGGCGAGCACGAGGCTCACGCAGGCGCAGCTGCTGGCCGAGGCGGTGCGCACGGAGGTGGAGAACGTGCAGTCGCTCACCCGACTGGAGCAACTGGAGGAGGAGAAGAAGACCGAGGCCATGACGCCCAAGGCGCCGTTCACGGGGCAGATGGTGCGCTACTACAGCCGCATCGGCGTGCCCAAGACCATCACGTTCCTGAACACAGCCGTTTTCCCGCCCCTGTTCAACCAGACCAAGCCCAAGAAGCGCGTGTCGACGCAGGAGAGACTGGAGCAGCTGCGTCAAGAGGCCGACGACGACAGCAGCGCCGAGGGCAGTGAGTCGGACGAAGAGGACGACAACTCGGTCGACGAGCGAGACGCCAGCAGCACTTCTCGACGTGCTGCCAACAAGAAGGTGGGCCGCGTGCGCTCCACGTCGACGAACAGCGCCGCGTAGGTTATTTATTGGCCGGGCTGTCTTCACGCGAGCCAATGTGCCGCCGAGACGTGGCGTAGGCCCACACGTAACGAATGCTGCCGCCCACTTGGTGCCCATGCTCATGTGCATGCCGCTGCCCGTCCTTATACCACTAGCGCGCACGGTACTACCTGCGTCTGCCAAGCACGCGACCGGCGAAACCACCGCCGTCGCCACACACAGAACAAGTCGACGGCCTTTCTTCTTATGCTCCGCAGTTGCCGCTTCCGCATCACGACACCGGGGGAACGCCGCCACCTTCGACCGCTCTCAGTACGCGAGACGATGCCGCGCAGGCCGCACGCCGTGTGGGAGTACTTCGAGGTGGTGATCCCGCGCCGCACGCCAGGCAAGTCGCTGCCGGACGTGCGCTGCTCCCTGTGCGGCGCGAGTATCCGCAACGCACGAGTATCCAGGGATCTGCTGCCTCACGTGGCTGCATGTGCGCTGGCTCCCGAGTGCGCCAAGCGGCTGAGCCTGGTTACCAAGCAAAAGGGGACTAGTGTCAAGCAAAAGAGCAGCACAAAGGGCGTCGCGAGGATTAAGGAGCGCGCACTGAAGCTCGAAGAGAGAGAGCTGTACGCCAAGTTGGCCGAGGGCATGGAGGAAGAGGGCACGCCTTTCAGCGCGGTCGAGAAAGCGCGCTTCAAGAGACTGTTCAAGTACCTCTTCCCGAGACTGCGGTCGCCGCGTGGACAAGAGCTGGCGGCGTGTGGCGCTAGCGCGAAGAACGTGGGCGGTAGAGGCACCCGTGACTTCCAGCACTAGTGTTTAGGACGCGTAGACCACCACGTTCGAGTCGTCATGAACAATTGAGTGCAACTTGCTCGCTGTACCAGGTGCCGGGTCTCCATCACAAGAGAACGGGCCAGCTCATCCTTGCGCCAAACCCATTCCAACAGGCGGTGGCTCGCTGTCCGAGTAATAGGCGCACACGTATACACGCGCGGCAAATGACAGACAGACAAGAAACCAGGCGTGCGCCATCCGCATGTCAACAGCAGGATGCCGCATGCTCAGCAACCAAGAAAGTGTCCACCCACTTTTGATAAAATACGGGCATCAGTTGCAAAGAAATCAGTTACGGTGCGATAAGAATGAAGGTCACTTCAATTTGAAGTTGGGTCCACTGGAAAGGACGTCTGCCTGATTCTCGGGAAAGGCAGCACACACGAGAAGCACAACTGCATTCTTCAATTATACAAGTCCAAGACACCAGCCCAAGACGTAAATGTGCAGCAGCAGCATGCTTCGGCCGAGAAGGCGCCACGGCACGCGTGCGAGTTTGCTTAAACAGCGGAGCGCGGCAAGCGGGTGCCCTCGCGTTTCGCGCGGAACTCGTCCTGGATCTCGGCGTTCGTCTTGCCCGTCGTGTCCGGTACCAGCGCGTACGAGAAGAGCAGCGAGACGACGATGATGACCGCGAACGGCATGTACGCGTAGTCGCCCAGCGCCGTCGAC
>JAADYB010000156.1:0-35914 GCA_023338075.1 Phytopythium litorale
GCAGCTCTCTCGCGACAACGTGGTGGCGCACTCTGGGCCGCCCGTGCGCCAGCGAGAGGTGCGCGTGCACTGCCCCGAGCTGCCCGCGCGCACGTACACGGTGCTCGTGGCGGCGTACAAGAAGGGCATGGAGGGCCCGTTCCGCGTGCGCGTGCAGAGCAACTACCCCGTCGCGTTGGTGCCGCTCTGGCCGGCCGTGTGGAAGACCGGCGGCGCGGGCAGCGCCGGTGGCAGCGCTGCGGCGATGAGCATGGCCGAGAGGGTGGCAGCGCGCGTCAAGGAGACGGTGGCCGACTCGGCGGCCGTGGCCAAGCTGGTGGAGAAGAAGAACGAGCTGGTGGACAAGCTGGCGGCCGGCGCGGCCGTGGTGGACAGCGCGCTGCGAGACGACCAGACGCTGCTGGAGGAGGAGCTGGCCAAGCAGCAGCGGCAGCAGCAGCAGGAGGAGGAAAGCGGCGGCAAGAAGAAGAAGAGCAAGAAGCACGCGGGAGGCAGCGAGGCGCCGGGCAAGCCCAAGGTGTCGCCGTGGGTCGAGGACTGGGACGCCGAGGCCGGCAAGCCCTTCTACTTCAACAAGCAGACCGGCGTGTCCTCCTGGGACAAGCCCGCCGACCTGTGAGTCAGTCGTCTTAGTCGTCCCGTAGTCTTTAATCTCATCGCGTTAGCAGCATTAGTCGATGCGGCACCCGCGGGGCCTCTTCATGCGTCTTATCCTCGCTGGTCGCGTCCCTCCCCCGCGCGTTGGACGGCGGCGCGACCGGCGGCGACTTGGTAGCGCCGCTGTTGGTCACGAACTGGTCCATGTCGCGCCTCCTCGTGCGCCTCAGACGCCGGGGGAAGAAGCTCAGGCGAGCGCGACGCTCTTGCCGCTGGCCTTGGACCACTTGAGCAGCGCCTCGAGCATGACGTTCTCGTCGGCGTCGCCCTCGACGAGGATCTGCTGCTTGGCCACGTCGCACTGCACGCTGCTGACGCCCTCAATCTTGCTCAGGATGCGCGTGCAGGCGCTCGAGCAGCCGTCGCACGTCATGCCCACCTTGAACTCGGTCACCTTGGTCATCTTGGTCGGTCGGTCGGTCGGTCGGTCTCGTGTCCTCGAGTCCAATTCAAATGTGAGGGTTGTTTGGATCACTGCAGGTTATCACGGGGCTTCTTCTTCCCTGTGAAGGGGAAGAACAGATGAAAGGTTGCGCGAAGGTCGCGCGAGGTGGGCATTTCGTCCAATCGGAGGCCGCAAGCTGGCCTCGCGGAATCCGCAATTGTTGACAGCGAGTAAAGGCGTCTACTTTTGCGAGGGCGACCGACACACCACACCAAACAGCAACATGAAGCGCGAGGTGTTCAATGCGCTTCGGCAATTGTCGAGTGGCACGACGCGGCGCCTTCGCTGCAGCAATGCATGCACCGCGCGAGTCACTTGCTGGATGGTGACGTACGTGTATGCATGATTAGGACCCGCGCCTCTCCATCACAAGCTGACGCGGTCGTCATCCAGAGAGCAGGCAGCGGCAGGAGCCGATACCACCACAGCACCTTCGTGTTACCGTCATCTGCTTCCGTCTCCACGCGCCAAGAGATCACTCCCCCTGGCCTCACGCTTGACGCTTCGCGCGACTGGTTTACATGATGCTAAGCGGCTCGTACACGCGCGTCTTCTCGTCGGCGTCCGTCAGGTCGAGCGCGACGTGCACACAGAAGACCGAGGCGCCGGCGTTCTCGCCGCCGTCGACCGAGCTCACGAGCTTGATCTCGTAGTTGCCCTGCGGAGCGATGTCCGGCAGGTTCACGTCCACCTTGAGGTCCGAGAACTTGCCCGTCTGCACCGGGCACGAGAAGCCGTGCACCTCAATGTCGCCGAGCCCGAGCGGCAGCGGCACGTGCGTGTCGCCGCAGATCTTGCCGCTGTGGCCGTACACGGGCAGGCCGCCAAGCTTGACCTGCAGCTTGAAGCTCGCCGAGTCGAACTGCGTCTTGATGTCGCCCTTGCCCGAGAACGAGATGGGCTCGCCGCGCTTCGGAGCCGACGGCGTGATGTCCAGTGAGTCAAAGTGGACGATCGACGCCCCCTCGTCGCCGCACTGCGAGATCTTGGCCGACGAGAACAGGTCCGCCAGGCTCACGGGGCGGCGAGCGACCTCGTCCGCCTCGGGGAACGACTCGGTCGGCACGCTCTCCACCTCCTCGCCCGTGTACTGGTTCGAGTACAGGTCGGCGCTCTTGACCACCGTCGCGAATGGGTAGCTCGGGACCATGGCGACGCCGCACTGGCCGGCAGGGCCGTTGGCCTCGCGCGCGAGGCGGATGTAGCCCTTTTCGCCCCACGCGGCGCCCCACGAGTTCTTGACCTTCCAGAACTTCTGGCCGTCCTCCTCGCCGTAGCCAACCACCAGCACGCCGTGGTCGAGGCGCGTGCCGCACGTCGTGTTCAGCACGCCCGAGTGGTAGAACTGGAACGAGCGCTGGTCCGCCTCGATCGCGACCGACACGGGCTGCTGCGCCACCGCCACCTTGAGCGCCTTCTCGTCCTTCGCGTTCACGTCCTGGTAACCCGTCACCTTGACCACGTCCTCGCAGTTCGTCTGGCACACGCCCTGCTTGGCCTTGTACTCGTAGTCCTCCTCGCTGCACAGGCCGCCGTTCTCCTCGATCCACGAGAACGCGTGGTCCATCAGCCCGCCGTTGCAGCCCATGTCGCCGTTGTGGTCGCAGTCCACCAGCTCCTGCTCCGACACGCTCACCAGCTTGCCGCTGGCCACGTACGCGGCCCCTTCCACCGCCCCCGTCGCCGAGAACGCCCAGCACGACCTGCGAGGCCGATACGACGTGGATCGTCAGCAACAGTCCAATGATCGATGGTCCCTATTCAGGATAGCTAACGTACCCACACATGCCCTGGTTCTTGACCGGGGTGACGGCCCCCTTCTCCGTCCAGTCGACGGTCTCAGGGACCTGGACGTCCTGGAGCACGTCCGTGAGGTCCTTGCGGGCCGCAAGGCGCGCCTCCAGGTACCCGTCGGGCATCTCGAAGCCCAGGAAGCGCTGGCGGAACTCGTCGTGCGAGAGGTGCGAGTACTGGTTGTGCGCGAGCTTGACGCCCGAGAAGGCGCTCTCGAGGTTCTGCTCCGCGATGTACAGGTCGTTCGCGATGTAGTTCTCCAGGCGCCGCGCGTACTCGAGTGCATCCGAGAACGTCAGCCGGTGGCGAGACAGCCAATCCGCGAACTCGCGCTCGTACTCGAGCGGCGACTTGGCCTCGGCGCCCCCGCCGGCGAGCGCCGCGGCCGCGAGCAGCAGGAGGCTCCACTGGTTCAGCACGCGCATCGTGTCGGCTTGGTCTTCGTCTCGTGGGTCGTCGTCGTCGTCGTCGTCGTCTTCTTCTCGGCGTCTCGCGGCTTCTTCGGGCGGCGAAGAAGGGAAAGTGATCGATGTCTCCCGTTGAAGTCAGGGGGAGGATCGCGGACCTGGTTAACGCCCTCTTACCTTCGCTTTCGACTGGATGTTTGTAAGAGCAGCAGGTGGAGAAGGTTGAAGGGCGTTCGATGGAGTGATGATCGTGTTCTCTCGCACGCAGGTGAGTGACCGTCACTCTCGAGCATAGCGTATCCGGCCAATCAGATGCGCTGACTCGTTCGCCGTGGTTTCTTTCAGAGATAGTGACTATTGAAAGTAACGGTACAGCTCGTGATCGTACCGTATCCCGCACAACAATCGATCATGGCGGTCCACAAAAAGGAGAAATGGTGGGTGCTGGCACTCGGAGAGTGACATTGAATGTGAGCACCACGAGAGGTGGAATGGGAGCGACTGATGGCATTGGATGTGGCGGGCAGCGAGCGATGCAGGCGGCACTCGCTCCTTTCACGCACGTTGGTGTACCGAGATGTCGTGTAACTTTGACTGCTGCTGACGTACCCGACTTGGTAACCCACGACCCGACGACGACGCTCGCAGCGAGAACAACTCTGGTTGAAGCTGGTATCCTTCTGCTGCACCGCGCCAAAAGACGGTGTGCCCCAGCGTCACAGCAGGTCGGATCCCCTATCCTTCCCACCACGTTTTGGCAATCGCCACACACGCATCGGTAACGCCATAGTGAACCCAAGTGGACTCGAAAGCGGTGTTTCTCTTGCTCCTGCGAGAAACGAAGCGGCGGCGGAAAGAAACGAGAGGTGCACGCGTCCGTGGCGAGCGGGGGACTTCGCGGACCTGGGAGAGCAGCGCGAGTCATTCCGCGACGCGCAGTCGACGAGGCGATGCAGGCGGCTCGGCGGCGATCGGCCAGCAGCGCGAGCGCGGGCGACGCGAAGGAGGGCAAGCGCGCGGCCGGCGTGGGCGAAGAGGAACTGCAGTGCTCCATCTGCTTCGACGTGCTCACGTTCCCCGTGACGCTGCCGTGCGGGTGCGTTGCTGGATCCTACTCGACGGCGGGAGGATGGACCGCGGAACTGACGAACGCCGAGCGCACAGGCACAACTTTGACCGCGGGTGTATCCTGACGGCGTGGACGTTCGAGGCGCGGGCTGTGGACGGTCGCAGCGCCGGCGCCGGTGTTATCGACGACGACGCGAGCGACAGCGATGAAGATGAAGACGCTGGTGGCGCTCGTGGCGAGCGGCCGGCGACCCGAGAGGCAGCGCTTGACGAGGACACAGGAGCGCTGTGCGCGCACTCGTGCCCGCTGTGTCGCCAGCGCGTCTGGCTAGCGGAACCCGCCGCCGAGCTGCAGTTGAACCGCCCTCTCCAGGGTGTCGTGGCGTCGCTCTTCCCACTCGAGACCACGCGCGCTGGGACCCTCGACAAGAAGCAGCCTCGAGGCCAGAGCGTCGAACCACCAACACAGCCTAGCGCGCCGCAAACGCTCGAGCCTGTCACCTTGCGGGTGGGTCCTCAAAGCGACAGCCACCACTCGAATGGCTTGGTTGAGTTTTTGCGCCGGCCCAGTCTGCGCACGCTGTCGTCGCTGCTCTCCGTGTCGGTCGCGTCGCTGTACACGGTTCCGCCGGGCTTCACGCTCGCCGTGCTGCTGCTACTCGCACTGGCGGCTATTGCGTGCACGCCGCCCGCGACGTTCGGCATCGCCACCTCGAGCGCGGGGTCGCCCCTGCTGCTACTGACGCTGGAGGCGCTCGACCGCGTGTTCAACGGCCTTGGGCTGCTCATCCGCGACCTGCCTCTGCAGCTTGACCGGCCACTCACGCTGGCCGTGCACTTCGTCGCTGTGCTGTGGTAAACTCCAGCGCGCGCGCTGCTCGTGGGTGTTCCCCGCCGTGCCATATCTATATCGGTTCTGTATCAAAGTGTCGGCCGGAAGCTCCGTTATCAGATCGCCTTCCTCCATTTCTTGCACAACGAAATTCACTTCAAGCACTGGTTTATATTATTTCATGATCAAGATGCTCAAAATAACTGCTTCAAGTCGAGGCAACGCTCCTTCACGCCAGTGTGTGAGCTGAACTGTACACTTTGATTTTTTTAATTTCAGTACCTGAGCGCGCAGAAGCACGCCACGCCCGCCTTGATCCAGTACTCCTGGTCCGAGAGCAGCACCTGCGCATTCGTCTCCGACACGAGCGCCGGCCGCCACAGCGCGGGCTTGCTCGCCGGGATCTCGAGCCACATGACGAAGTTGGTCGAGTGCCCCGTGGTCGACAGCGTGCCCGTGCGTGTGAGGATCTTGTACACAGGGCAGCGGTAGACACCTCCTTGCGGCTGCGCGCGGTTCTCTCTTGGCAGGAAGTGGATCACGGGCATGCGCGCGAACAGCTCGCGCGGCAGCGGGTCGTCCAGCGCCTGCGTGTCCTTGTTCCACCGCGCGCCTTCGAGGAAGAGACCGTACGTGTAGCACCCGTCGGCAGGCTTGGCCGTCAGCTCGGCCACCTCCTCACGCTTCATGACGAACTCGAACGAGAGCGAGTCGATGGGCAAGCGGTGGCGCCGCGCGTGGTTCTGGATCGTGCCCGTCATGAAGCCCTGCGGGAAGAAGAACCCGGAGACCCAGAAGACGGTCGGGATGCCGTTCGCGATCCAGTGCGACACGAACGCGAGCCGCTCCAGCAAGTCCGCGACCCACGGAGCAAGTGGCTTGAGCGACGGGTACGCCGCGCTCTCCCACACTGACGGCACCTTCTGGTCGTCCAGGGAGTCTCCCATGGCCTCCAGCTCAGCCGAGAGCACCACCAAGCCCTTCAGCCCGCGCTGCAGCAGCGCAAGCGATGCGCGCATGGCCACGATCAGCTTGTTGAAGCGCTCGACCTCTTGAGCCAGCACCGTGTTCATCGACTCCTCGTACGACACGGGGTACGCCGCCTGCACTTGCTCCAGGTCGAACGGCTCGGGGATGTCGCGCTCAATGGCTCGCGCCGTCTCGATGATGCGCTCCTCTCTCGTCTGCACCGCCGGTGCGTTGCCGTCGCTGCTGGCTGCAACCGTCACTCGCGGCTGGAGCGACAGGATCACGTCCAGCATCGTGAACGTCTCTGCTTGAGCGCTCGTGATGGCGGCGTTCTCGTGCAGCCCAAAGACCTCTGGCGCCGCGTCCGCTGGCAGCGACTCAATGTACGAGACGTACAAGGCGTGCGGCCGGTACGACGGGTCGCAGGCGATCGACGAGTAGATGCCGCTGCGCGAGAAGTGGTAGCCGTCCTCCAACACAGCCGACCGGAAGAAGCTGCCGAGCAGCACGTCGGACGTGCGCGCGTCCTTGTCGTCCGTGATGCGGCCGCCGTAGTTGATTGTCGACGTCATGACCCGCAGCACGTCGAACGGCACGTCTTGGTACGTGTCCAGGAACATCTCGAGCTGCGCGACGCTGATGTCCAGGTCCGTCTCGTTGAACTGGTACGGGATGTTCCAGCCGAGTGCCCCGAACCGCCGGCGCTCGCACACCACGGCGTGGAACAGCGCGAGCGCGAACAGCAACTTGCAGAACACGCGCGGCGTGCGCGTCACCGTCAGCTTGGAGTCGTCGAGCTTCAGGTACGTGTGCTTCAGGTTAGCTCGCAGGCCTTTCGGCGCCTCCTTGGTCAGCTTGACGCTGTCCTGGAGCACCGAGGCCGGGAACTTGGGCGTCGGCATGCTCGTCAGCCACAGCCGGAACTCTTCGTGCACCTTGCTCGTGCCGACCTCTTCGCAGATGCGCTCCAGCTCGGGCATCCAACTGAGCGCCAGGTGGCAGTTCTGCAGCAGCACCCACTCGCCTCGCCCAGTTGCGTGCTCGATCATCCGCGCCGCCAGCGCGCCTTGGCCCTGGCCGAGCGCAATCGACTTGAGCTTCGTGTCCATGCCGCAGCGCGCAGCGAACGCCAGTAGATCCTTCGCCGGGTCCGAACCCTGAGATAGCACGAAGACCAGCGGCGTCTCGGCGCGCGTGTCGTCGAAGGCGCCCGCGAGGTCGAACGGCGGCGGCTCGATGAACTGCCGCCCGAGCTTCTCCGACACGAGGTTCGCGATGCCCGACATCATCTTGTCGGGCCGCAGCACACGCAGCACGCACAGCCGCTGGAACACGTCCAGCGTTGTCTCCAGCGTGCTGCCCGGCAGGGGCTCGTTCTGCGGCTCCAGC
Organism: Phytopythium litorale; assembly: GCA_023338075.1. Lineage (NCBI taxonomy): Eukaryota > Oomycota > Peronosporomycetes > Pythiales > Pythiaceae > Phytopythium > Phytopythium litorale. Next base: position 7,562 of record JAADYB010000156.1, read on the forward strand.
GCGTCAAAGATCGCGCGGAACTCGGTCGTGTGGGCTGCGAAGTCGCTGACGAGCGTCGAGAAGGCGGGGAACGTCGCGAGGCGGCACAGCTCGCCCCAGGCGTGGGCTTCCAGCCACTGCGGCGCGGGGTTCTCCATCGTCTGGGAGTGTGGAGAGCTTCCCGCCTCATCGTTGCCTGTCGCCGCCGGGTTGTGATTGGGATTGGCAGCGCCGGAGAGCAGGAAGCGCCACTCGCCAGCGTCCAGCTCGCCGTTGCCCTGCATGATGGCGACGGTCAGCAGGAACGAGAAGAGCAGCTTGTGCTTCTCGAACAGCGACCGGCACACGTTCTTGTACACCGAGTACGTGAAGAAGTCGTTCAGGTTCTGGATCCGCGCCTCGAGCGCCGACGCCTGCGGAGCCGCCTGGATGCCGCGCTCGAACAGCGCCGTGAACCACGCGAGCGAGTACTGGTACATGGGGTCCACGCGCGCCAGATCGGCGATGCAGAAGAACAGTCGAGCCGCGCGGCTCGCCACGGGGCGGTAGCCTTCGCTGCGCGCGTCGATCTCTCGCTCCGTGTCCTCGGCCTCGCGCATCTTGGCCATCACCACGGCGGACGTCTCCTTGGCGGATGCCAGCGTCTCGATGAGGTTCGTGTCGTCCAGGATGTTGCCCTCCGAGTGCGACAGCAAGTAGAGGATCTGCGTCTCGATGTCGTAGAGCTGCCGCTTGCCCTCCGCGTTGGACACGACGAGCTCGCTCTTCTTGGCCGCCAAGTCCGGCAGCTCGCGCTTGACCACGACGCCAAGCAGCTGCTCCTCCAGGCCCGTGGTCGTGATGGTGAAGTTCAGCAGACTCACCTTGACGCACACTTCCGGCGCGTAGTGCGGGTTGGCGAGCTTGGTCGTGAGGAAGAACCGGAAGGCCGAGTTGTAGGGGATGACGTTGTCGCCGAGACGCATCATGTCCTGCCCCCCCTGCTTGAACTTCTGCTGCAGCAGCACCGGCTCGAGCGCGGCGTCCAGCGCCTCGCCCACGTTCTCGAGCAGCACCCACTTGCCGAATCGGACGCCGTTCTCCAGCGCGCGCAGGAAGTTGCGGTCCGACGGCTTGACCACGTCCATGCCGTTCTCGCACATGCGCGTGTCGCGGCCGAGCGTCTTGAGGAACCGGTTCGCCTGGCCCTGTGGGTCGATCAGCAGCGGCCAGCGACGCGCGCGCGCAATGATAATCCCGTTCTGCGTCGACACCGAGTCGGTGGGTAAGCCAGCAAGCTGCCACGCTCGGAGCGCCACGGGGTCTTGCAGCGTGCGGATCAGGTCGCACCCGGGCGTGTGCGGCACCTTGCGAACGGCCAGCTCGTCTCGCCAGCCCGCAGCCAGCGACTCGCGGAACTCGGCCGTGAACGCGCCGAGGTAGCTGATGGCGGCGGCCGCTGCAAGTGCATCGCCTGGCAAGTTGCCCATGTCCACTGTCAGCTGCGCGACCGTCGCCGTCCAGCGCGCTTGCTCGCCGCCCAAGCCGCCGATCAGCCGCTCAGCGTTCTGCAGCTGGACTTGACACTGCACGACCTTCGCGGCTAGCTCCTCCTTCTTGGAGACGGCGCCGGCGTAGGAGCGTTCGAGCTCGGCCAGGCGGTCTCGGACCTCCGCGAGGTTCGCCTGCGCCTTTTGCAGGACCGCGAGCGTCTCGTCGAGCTCTGCTTGGGCTTCTGCGAGTGCCTGCTTCTTCGGCGCCACCGCGCGCGCGACGAAGTGGTACGTGTACATGGCGCGGGCCCACATGCAGATGGCCGTGCACGCCTTGGACGACTTCTCGATGGCCTCGGGCGTGAAGTTCGGGTCCTCCATGTTCGGCGCCACCTTGGCGATGATGGCGTCCGGGATGTTGTCCTTGTCGAAGGTGAGCAGGCTCTCCATGAACTTGTTGGCGTTCGCGAGCACCACCTTCTGCGCCACCTCCCAGTAGTCGTTGATCTTCTTGCCCGGCCGGTCCGGGTCCGGCTTGGACACAGGCTTGTGCCCAAAGAGCACGGACACAACCTCCATCGTGAGCTTGACGCCCGCGGGAGGCGTCTTGAGCGCTTTGACTTCGTCGATGTCCGCCTTCTTGAGCTTGTTCAAGCACTCGAGGGCCGCGTCGAGCGCAGGGAGCGCCGCGTCCAGGTCTCGCTGCGCAGACGCGGCGATCTCTTGCGTTGCGCTCGCCTTGACGCGCGCAGCAGCTTCTTCCTGCTCGACTGTCGCCTTGGTCACATCGGCCTCGGCGCTGTCTTTTGCGATCTGGATCATCATCTTCTCGACCTCCTCTTGCGTTGACGCCAGCACCGGCTGCAACTCCACGAGCTCGGCCTGCATGGTCGCAACGACGCTTTGCGTCTCGGCGAGCTTGTCCACGCCGTGTTGCAGTCGAGAGCGCATCGTGCCGACCTCGTCCCGCTTCGCCACGAGCACCGCCTTGAACGTCGCAAGCAGCTCCAAGTAACTCGTTGGCGTCACGTAAAAGTGTCGTCGCAGCACGTTGAAGAAGCGATGAGCCTCTCGCTCAACGCTCTGGTGAACGCACTGGAAGGCCTCAACCAGTGCTCGAAGCAGTGGCGACTCGCTCGCCTTGCCCTTGCCAGACTGAGCACCTGATGCCGACGCTGCTCCAGGAGCAGAGCCCGATCCGCTGCCGCTCACGGACAAGAGGGAGGCGTCGCTGGTGAGAACAGCAGTCGCGACAGAGTCGAGGGCCTCGGCAGGCCACTCGCCGAACCAGTCGATCGTGCAGCAATTGACGAGCGACGGGAACATGCGCAGGCGATCGCGGAAGCGGGAGCCAAGCGGAGACATGCAGATCACGAGGTGGATGTTGCGCTGCACGCGCGCGAGGTACTGCGTGAACACGTTGCTCTTGGTGGGTGCGAGCTGCTTCTTCTGGCAGTCGGCGCGGCAGGCCGTGAAGATCTGGTCCATGTCTTCGGCAGCGTACAAGTTTGGCACGTTGCCAGAGTTGAGCACGCCGTTCAGGTCCTCGAGCATCGTCTCGTCCACGACTTGCACGTCCGAGAACAGGAACACGACCGGTGTGTCGCGCAGGCCGGCGAGCAGGAGACACTGCTTCACGTCATCGCGCCAGTCGGTCATGGAGTACCCCTTCACAATCTCCACCTGCACGCACTTGTACCCAGCCATGAAGGTCGCGAGCTTCGTCAAGCTTTGACGCCCACTGCCGCCAACGCCAAGCAGCAGGGCATGGCCCATGGGCTGTCGGAGGATCCGCGAGATGCGAGAGACGTGCTCCACGGCGTCCAGGAACAGCACGAGCGGCATTGGAGACTTGCTCTCGGCGTTGTAATCGCTCAGGTATTCGTCCATGACCGTCAGCGCGCGGTCCACGTCCACCACTTCCTCGTAGATGCGTGGGTCGGCCCCTGGAATCAAGTAGTCACCGTACAGCAGCGGCTTCGAGCCTTGCGCCACAGGTGGCATGATGTGGTTCGCGTCCAGCCCGTCAAAGCACTCACCGACGGACGCGCGCAACAGATCCGTCACCCAGTCACGGTCCTGCGCCGACACCATGCGGTCGCCGAACACGCGCTGGCACTCGTGGACCCATAGCCGCACGAGCGCGTCGGCGGTTGCGAGGCGCCGACTGTCGCCCATGAGCACGCCCTGGAACACCTTGGCGAGGTCACGCAAGTTGAACGTGTAGTGCGACTTGGCCGGCGTCGGCAGCAGCTCGGCGCACACCGTCTTGTACACGCGCAAGGACGCCTCGACCATCTTGTCCGCGAGGCGAGAGACCTCTGGAGGGAACGCGCCGGAGCCGAGGAAGCCGCCGAGGATCGCTCCGAAGATGGCGCGCTTGCTGTCATCTCCCAGCTCGGCAAACGCGATGACATTGAAGTGCCGCACGATCCGAGGCGTGATCGGGTTCCTGCCACCGCCAGGAGGACCCATGGACGCGACAAACTGCACGTCAATGATGCGGCGGAAGGCCAGCAACTTGCGGTCGTACCACCCGCCCTGGTCGAACCACTGGCGCAGGATCTCAAGCGGTGGCTGCGCGAAGTACTTTTCACGCTTGGGCATGTTGAGGTCGTCCACGTAGACGACGAATTTCTTGCCCGCGGGAGGGCCGAACACGCCCTTGCGGCGCTTCTCCATCTTGGCGTCCAGCAAATCCTGGGTCTGGTTGACGGATGTCTGCGCGGAGAAGGCCATTGGCACTGGGATAGCCGAGGCGTCAGCTGGGAGCGACTGCAGGAACCGCGAGATGGTCACCGTCTTGCCTGTTCCTGTAGCGCCGACCATGAGCACGTGCTTGTTGCGGGCGAGAAGCGCGTCCAAGAGGAAGGTATGGCGCACAGAGTCTGCCGTGGGGACGACGATCTCTGCGAACGACGTGGTCGCGAGCGGCGGCACCTTGTACGACGGGATCGTGTCCATCCAGCGCACCCACTTGTGGGTTTGCAGCGAGTAGCAGTAGTCATACGCAAGCCCGTCGCCAGGCAGCAACGGACTGCAGCCATTCGCGAGCATCTCTCCGCGCACAAACGCGTCAAAGCGTCGACGCCCAGTGTCGTTCGTCGTCGCACCAACCGACCAGATCATTGCGAACACGAACAGCGGCTCCAGGTCGCGCTTCAGCTGTCCGATGGCTGGCGGCTGCATCAGCGGCGAGGACGAGGCGCCATGCGAGCCCCCGCCTTCGTGCCCCTCACCGCCGTGGTCGCCGGCTTCAGCTGCATCGGACGCGTCGCGGTACGAGTCGAGGTAGCAGTCTAGCAATCGCATCAGGCTCTGCGCGATGTTGTTGTCCATCGTCGGGACGAGCTCGCTCATGTGTGAACGCATGAACGCCACCGCCGAGTACAGATACACATCGAACAACCGCAGCAGGAGCGGGAGGACGCCTGCCGCGCCGGACACCGCGCGAGGCAGCGCTGACATCCACGCGTCTACAAGCGCCACGAGACCGAGTGCACTCGGCTCCATGTACACCATGCCTGTGCGACTCACGGTCGCTGGCGACGCCACTGACAGGTCCTCGACTTCAAACATCATGGTCATCGAGTTCGACATTTGCAGCATCTCGCCCGAGTTGAGGCACAACTTCTTGTTGTCGTCCAGGACTGTGTTCATGTTCTCGATCCAGATCGCGTCGACCGGGCCGTCAAAGACGACCCACTTGCGGTCCGGCGTCGTGTCACTTGCAGCCTCGCGATAGAGCGTCGAGAGAATGCCATCCTGCCATTCGTGGGTGCTGGCGTCGAATTCGCCGTACAACTGGCCCATTGTGATGGCCTTGGGGTTCAACTGATACGTCTGCACCCGCTCGAACGCAAATCCACGCTCTCGCTGCACCTTCAGCGACGAAAGCGCGTCCGCGAGGGCATACCGCGCGCTCGACTTGCCTCCGCCAGTGGCACCAACCACCATAAGGCCGTGGCGAACGACCAGCGTCTCGTAGAGCTGGATACACTTGGTCAGGAAGTAGGGCGTCGGCTGCAGCCCGCGTGCGGTGCCGCACACCTTAAGGGAGCGCAGAAGTGCTCCGAGGTCAAGCGCGGGGCGTGTCTTACCGGGGAACAGGTCACTCATGATGCCGTTAAACAGAGGGATGTCGTGAGCCAAGAACTTGGGCAGGTTCACGTCCTGCAGCGCGCGCAGCAGCAAGATGTCTTCGTCCATGTCGGGATCGTCGCGCTTCAAATTGCCAGCCGCCGTGATGACGGTCTTGACCGCGCGCATGCCGTAGTCGTAGTGGCACTGAGATGATAGCTGCTCCGAGCACAGCTTGAAGGTCGTCACCATCTTGGCGCCGAGTGCGCGCGCATCCGCAAATCCGTAGGCGAAGAACATGATCTCGCCGATCAGCGCGTAGTCTGGCACCATCATCGCCACCGGCCGGAACAGCGCGGCAAGCGAGTCCGGCAGTTCGCTACGTCCCGCGTACCCGGGGTTCATGGTGATGAATACGCCGAACTGCGCGTTCAGCACGATGTCGGAGCCTTCAAAGACGATACGCGGGTCTCCGCGGCGAATCCCGAGCTGCAGCGTGATGACTTGCTGGCCGACGACTGACAACACTTCGATATCAATCCGGTTGAACTCGTCGAAGCATGCCCAGGCACCGCAAGAAGCCAGCCCCTTGAAGAACTTGCCCATGGCGATGTAGTCGAGACCGTCCGAGCAGTTGAAGACGACGCACTGCTTCGCTAGAGCCTTGGCGAGATCCTTGGTCGTCTCGGTCTTTCCCGTGCCTGCGGGGCCGGCCGGCGCACCACCAAGAACCATCTGCAAGGCGCCCATAAGCGTCAAGTAGCACTTGTCAGTGAGCGGGGTGATGACCAAGCGGAACGAGTTGCCCAGGTACTCGTAGCCGTACGGCCGTCGAGAGGTGACGGCCTGCACCCACAGCTCGCAGTTCTTGCTCTTGCCGTCCTCGCTCTCCCAGTAGTACTTGAGCTGCGAGCTCCAGAGGAAGTCGCTCTTGGCCTCCACATTCTGCGCCACCAGCTTCCGCGTCACATCGCGCGCGTGCACGTCAATGACCGTCAGCGCACCGCATGTGATGCGCGCCATCTTGCCCAGGTCGCCTCGAACAAGCGTCACCATGTCGGCAAGCTGCTCCAGCTGGCGAGCCAGCATGCGCTTGACGCCCTCGAGGCCGTCGCTGTCCATCGCCTCCTCCATCTCCCGCGTCCAGTGGGTCTGGCTGCCGTTGAGCACGCACATGCCGGGCCACTTCTGGATCCAGAGCGGCCGCGGCGTCTGCGTGTAGTCTGCGATCGCGCGCTCCATGGAGTCGCGCACCGACACCTTCATCATGTTTTCGACCTCGAGCATCCAGTGTTCGACGTTCTTGTTGACGGGATCCACGCTTGTCACGAACGGCACCTTCTCGCCCTCGGCGGAGATCATGGCGCGGATCGACAGGTCATTGCTGTTGGGCGAGTCCTCGCTGCCGAACGCGACCTGCACGATGCCTTCGAAGCACTTCTTCAGATGCGGCTGCACGAGCTTGACGTCCTTGGACTCGGACAGGATCGACAGCAGTTCGTCGTTCGAGAGGAAGTAGAACCGCGCGAAGGACGAGCGCTTGACCTCGAGGTAGTCGCTCAGACCCTTCTGCACCATCTCCAAGAGAATATTGGACTCTTTGAACTTCTCCAGGAGCTTGGGGTTCTTGCAGAACTCGAGGCACTTGGGTTTGGCGCGGGCCGACGCCAGCGTCTGACGCCAGTTCTTGTCAACGGACGCGAAGCGCTTCCCCTCCGTCGGCAGCTGCTTGTTGATGTCCGGGGACTCGAAGATCGGCTGCAGGTACAGCCAGTTGCGCTGCACAGCCAGCCACTCCTCCAGCACCTCCGACACGAGCTGCAGCGCGTTGTTCCAGTCCGTGATGGCCTCTTCGAAGGGCCCTTTGAATGACGAGAACATCATGGCCTGCGTCATCGTGATATGCTCATCCAGAACGACTTGGATCTCGTCGACGCCCTTGACAACCGACGTGCCGGTCTCTCGGTATGCGACGATCTGCAAGTCAATCGACTCCCACGCGCTCTTCATGGTGTGCAGCGCCTGCTCCAGCTGATACTCCTTGCCCGCTGCCTCCGCTACCTTGACAATGTCGTCGAGCCGATCGAGGAGGTTCAGCTGGAAGATGGTCGTGAGCGTGAAGCTCTCGTCGATCTCCAGGTCGAACCCCATTGTCTTGCTCAGATCGGCCCAGTGACGCTCGCGCATGCCCGGGTTCCGGAGCGCCACAATCAGTGGCACGTACGGCTTGAACACTGCGATCTGCTCCTTGATCGTCTCGGCGATCTTGGCGCAGGCCTCGCTGCCGTTGCTGCTGTTGGTGAAGAACTTGTACGCCTTGTGGATCGCGACGCTGTACGTCTCGACCTGCCGCTCGACTTGCTCCGCGTCAATGTCGGTAAACGAGCCCTGGATCCACTTCTTGCGGCTCTGGATCCAGTGGAACGACGTCGACCAGAGCTGGAAATACGGCTCGAAGCTCTTCTTGGCGGCCGCGAGTGCGTCGTACGACGTCACGTCCTGGCCAAAGAGCATCTCGCGGCTGTTGAACAGCGTCGCATCCTGCTGAGCCTGCTCGAGCTTGCGCTGTACTGCCATCGCGTGGTGCGCCACGTCGTCCACGAACGCCAGATTATCATAACGCGCGAACGTGTCGATCTCATCCTGAAGGGAGGCGAGCGTCTTCTCGAACCGCTCTTGCTCGGACTCCATCTGCTTGGCGAACTTGCCCTTGCGCTCGTCAAGCGCAGCGCGGCAGCGTGCGCTCTGCCCGAGGATCTTGCTGGGCCAGCTCTGCACGCCCCACATGAGGCGGAGGTGCTCGTCGCTCACGTAATGTTGGAACTCGTCCACCAGCGCTTGGTCTCTCAAAATGCGCGCGATCTCGTCTTCCAGTGGCTGCAGCAGCGTCGGGATACCGGAGATGTACTCTTGCAGCGCTGTCAAGCTCTCAATGTCTTTGGGCGTCACCGCGAGGTTCTGGTGGATCGCCTCGAAGCGCGTCGTGATGCGGGTCGCAAGCTGCAGACAGAACGCGACCTGCGCGTCCAGCAGTTTGGTGAAGATGTCGCGATGCTTGCGCGCCAGTGTCGATCGGATGTTGGTGAGGTCGACGAGGAACATGCCGAGGTTGACCGCTCGCGACGGGATCGTCTCAAGCAGCAGCATCTCCTGGTCTCGATGGTGCTCAAGGAGCCGCCGCAGCTCGCCGAGCTCGACCGGAGGTGGGGGCGGCGCGTCATCCTCATCTTCATCCCCTCGAGCGCTGGCTTCGCCGCTCTTGACGGCCTCGCTGGTCTCTTTCGCCGGCGGAGGGCTCTTGATGATCTTGGACAGGTATTCATCGACGTTGAGGTTGAGAAGCGGTAGGTAGGCGTCGAACTGCGCGATGTACGCTTGCAGAGGCTTCGTGGCGTGCCGGACGGCGCGGTCGACTCGCTCGCGCAGCGGATCCACGAGCGTTGGGCCGCAGGACGTCAGGAACGGCACGCTGTCTTGGTTTGGCCAAAAGATTCGGTCCATCACTAGGCGCTCCACCAGCTCGAGCGTCTGCAGGCGCTGTACACAGGCATCGAACTGGGCGATGAGTGTCTCTCGGAACGTTTCGGAGCTTGTCACGAGCTCGAACTGGTGGCCTTCTTGTGGCTCCAGCTTCTCGAGAGGACACGCGTTTCCTTGAGACCCTGCTGAGGTCGACGGCCGCCCGTCTTTCGTGCTGGTGCTGGAGAGGTTCCAGTCCTTGATGGCAGCCTCGCGCTCGTCGACTTGCGCTTGGTTCAACACCCGCTTGTCCGTCGAAATGACGAGCTCGACGCGGAACATGGGTTGGTGTGTCGGGACCGCCGAGGTCTCGGCCGGTATCTGCTGCTGCTCGGGTTGGCTGTCAGTGCTAATCGTTAGAGGGACTGGGGTAACGTGTACATCGTTTGGGCCCGTCACCTCGACGTGGAAGCTCGCCATCGCCTCGATGAACCGCGTGTAGTCGTGGAAGTTACACGACATGATGTGGCGCAGCGACGTCTCGAGCATGTACCCGACGCGCTGGAGGAGGTGGCGCAGCGGCGTTTCGCGGTACTTGACACGGCTCGGCTCCCCGACGTGGAAAAGAGGGTGCTGGGCCTGCAAGCAGTGCTGCTGGATGCGCTTGGCCGCGAGTCGAGTCCACGAGTCGCGCATGTAACGCAGCGCCGCGTGGTGGAGCTGTGCGTGCATGGACGTGAACTCCTGCAGCGTTATGCTCTTCCGTGGCGTCGATGCCGAGGTTGTACCGCTGCCGGGGAAGCTTGAGGTTACTGACAGGTTCGCAACGCTGGCGCGGACGTCGCCGTAGGGCGTCTCGGTGGGTTGCTGGCTCAGAAGCAAGCGGACGGCTTCCACGTCCACACAGCTGCTCTGCACATCCAGCAGCGCACGCACTGCAAACGTAAGCCCAAGGAACTTGTCGTTGCTGCTGTTGTTGCCCGTCACGCTCGAGACCGCGCCGGCTACGGCCAGGAACCGGTGATTGAAGTTGAATGGTGCGTTCGTGACGACGCCGCATCTCGGGGGCGTCACCACGGCTCGGCCTTCAGCTGACGCTGACAGGAGCGGGCCGGCGACTGACGGCAACCGCACGCCAGTGACTTCATCGGCTAGGTCCTGAACACTCGCCTCGAACACGAGCTTGTTCATGGTGTGCGTGTAGTCGCCGTTGACTTCGTCCAGCAGAGCCGAGGTGCCTGCATCGGTCGGGACGCTCGGAGAGGAGAAGGTGCGCCGGAAGATGTTGCTGATGGTCGCCGAGTCCAGCTGCATGTCGGTGCTGATGGGCATGCTCTCGATGAACAGCGACTGCCGCAGCAGCGCCTCGGCGCGCTGGCGCGCTGCGATCCCCGCCTCAAGTCTTCGCGCAAACATCAGCGCGTCTTCCTGCTCGAGACACACGAGGCACGCGTGGGCAATGGGGGCGCCAACCCGCTTCCCAGCCGACCAGGACACGACTACGCGCAGTGGGGCTGTGTCGCGCCGGTCACTGTCCTCGACAGCAGTGATGACGCAGCTCGACCAACTCGCGGTCGCCAACCCAGTGGCTTCATCCAAGGGCATTGCCACGGCCTTGGCGGGTCCGTTGAGCTTCAGCAGTTCCTTCGTCCGCTCGATCTCGCGTCCCTCCAGCGATACAAAGCACCAAATCGGCAGGAAGTTGCCGGTGATGAGACTCGTGGAGTCACCAACGAGAGGAGACGTGTTCATCGCTGCCGCCGCGGCCGCGTGGCCCACCAACTCCTTCGGCACGCGCGCACCGAGCCATTCAGCTAGCGCTGCGCCTTGCAGCTTTGGTGACGTCTCGCGACCCCCAGCCTTCAACGCGCCACTCGAGGCAGCGCCGCCCCGCTTGCTTGATCCTGATGACGCGGAGACTTTCTGTGGCGACCTGGGTCTCTTCGGGCCGGGTAGACTCGAGCTGATGGTCGATGACAGCGGTCCTACCTTGCTCTGCGAGTGCGCGTCACGGCTCAACGAGGTGACCGGTAGGATGGGAGGTCCTGACGACGCGCGCGAGACGCCATCGCCGCCGTCGTACTTGTCCAGCTCACGCAGAACGAAGCTCAAGGCCGCCGCATTGCTGTTGCCGCTGCCGTTGGACTTCTTGGTAGACGAGCGTTTGCTCATGCTGCGCCACGAGCAAGCCGCTGCCTCTGCGCGTGCCGCTCTCTCCTCGCACCCGAGACGAAGGCAGCGCGTCTCCCGTCCGCTCGCACTCGAATCGTCGCGTCTCGGTATTGCTGCGCTGGTTCCCGCGACGAGAGGAGACGCATCACGCGTCCCAAAACGGGCGAGGCGCTCTGCCGTGGCCCGTCGTCTGCGTTTCGCGACGCTTCGCGCTCCATGTCGTCCCCGTCCTGCGAAACAACACCACGAGAGAAACGTCTGCAATGGCAGCAGCACCACTGGATCGCAGCAGCACTGTCGATAACGCTCATGAGTGTCCAATGGGTAACACGGAGAAGCAAACCTGTGTTCCCGGCACGCGGATTGATTCTGGCTTCACGGTTCCTGCCTAGCTTCGCTGCTTGAGGGGCGACGCGTCCCGCGGTGGCGGAGACGTGCTTACGTCGTCCAGCAGTCGGCCAAGCTGGTCAACGAGTTCTGCCTTCTTGAACTGCTGTGACAGACTGATCGCCTGGTTAATGTACGTCACGACAGTCGTGCGGCCGCCCTTCATATCCCGCAGTGCGTGCAGCACGAACTCCCGCTCCTGCGTTCGTCAGTGCACATGTTAGAGACTTGAGCAAGACAACACCTCGAGAACACCACGCCGGACGGCACCTGCTGCGTCGTGCTTCGTGCCTTGATCAGTCGCAAGATGGTGCTCCACGCTTCCCAGTTCTCGACGAGCACGCCGTACACCTGCCGAACGAAGAAGGGCTTGTCGTCGTCGGCGCTTTTGTCGCCTTCGTGCAGTGGGATACCCAGCATCTGCGCCGCCTCCGCCTTGACCGAATAGTTGGAGCTGGCGAGAGAGTCGTTGACGGTGGCGATCGCATCACCAGACTCGCTGGGGCCTGGCGACGACGTCACCGACCCAGTGCCGCTAGACATGGACGACGGCGAGGACGTCGGCGAGCGAGATGGCGAGCCCGGGGACGACGAGAGGGACGGCGAGTTGGGCGGGCGGTGGGACCGCTTGGCTTGCTTGCGCTCGCGCTTGAGCTGAGACGAGCGCTTCCGCGTGCGCTGCCGCTTGGGCGACTGTCCGCCAAGCGCAGCTGCTTCGTCCGCAGCTTCGCCCTGGTACACGTTGCTCGATTGCTGTGTAGTGGAATTGAACAGGGACGAACACGTCGCGGGATTAGCGCTGTGTTCTGAGCTGATGCATGCACGACGTCATGCCCACGCACCTTCGAAGAACTCTTCTTGTACGGGTTGCCCAGGTTGAAGCACAGCTGTCGGCGCCGCAGACCCGCAGGGGTGTCTTCGTCTGGCTCGGCCTCCGCTAGCGGGTTTCGAAGCGCCTCCTTCTTGACCAGGCGCGATTCGTAGTCGCTCATCGTCTCGATCGGCTGCTGATGCTTCTCGTCTTCGTCCAGAGCGCGGTAACTCGGTGCCAGCTTCATCCCGTGCGCGCGGTCGCCCTCGCCCAGCTTGATGCGAGCTGGGGGCGGGACGTACAGGTGGTCTCTGTTCGACGACTGCTCGAAGAACGACCGCTTCGTCTTGCTATGCGCGAGCTGCAAGTCCTCCAAAGACATACTGGCGACGGCGTCTAGCGTCGGGTCTAGCTGGCTCAGTACGCTGCTGCTCCCGCCTTCTCCACGACCCGTTGGTAGTGGAGAAGCTGACGGCGACGCCTCCGCGACGCCTGGGCGGCCGGCATCTGCTCGACTCGGGCGTGCAAACACCTTGTTGTTGGCCTCACTCTCCGTGATGGACTGCTCTCTCAGCCGATTGAGAAAGCTCGAGATCTGTCATCCGTCCAAACAAGGCAGGCGTTCGTCAAGTAGACTATAAAGCACGTCCCAATGAGACCGAATGCTTCGTACCTGGTAGCTCCGACCTGAGTCCTGGACGTCCGGAACCATGTCGTGGAGGTTGTACTTGCGCAGCGCCTTCTTCAGGGGGGCGTAGTAGTACAGCGGACAGCCGCTCAGGTACGACGTGAACGACTCGCGCCAAGAAGAAGGCATCGCCTTCGCCTGGAACATCCACGTGCTCGAGCCCGAGTTGATGACCTGCCCAGTCGCCTGGAACACTCGGGCCGCCTCGACCACCAGCGAGAACAGCAAGGGGAAGTTGTACGGGAGCAGCACGAGCATTGCACCGCTGTTGCTGCTGCTGCTGGACGTGATGCTCTGGCGGAGAAACCCGATCGGATCGCCTGCAAGCACATACACACGGTCAGCACGGATCCGCGAGCTCTCGGTGTGAATCTCGAGGCGTACCGAGCCTCCCGTCGCCCTTGCTGCCTTGGATGTACACGAGCCAGCGCTGCCCGCGACTGGGGGTCGGGTTTATCGGCGCCTCGAGCGCGTAGCTATCGCTCGGGAACTTGAGCGTGTCCAGTAGCATGTGGCTCGTGGCAGCCTCGATCGCACCCTCGATCGTCCGGCGGTACACGATGGTGGGGTGGGCATCTCGAGCAGGAAGCGAGACGGTGTTCCGATCGAGCCAAAAGGACTCGGCCAACGGCCAGCAGAACTCGCGGCCGCTCGGGATGGGCGATATCACGTTGCGGGCCACGGGGAAGTCGCCTTCGCCCTCCATGCCCTCGCACTTGAGCTTCACGACCGCCCCGGCCTTAAGCTTGAGGATGATCTGGTCGATACTGCCACGCAGAACGATGTCACCAAGCAAAGCGTCAGCATGGATGCATGATGTGCCGTGCAACTTGCGCCGCAAAGGCACCTCTGCTCGACCGCTGGCTTGGACGTGGGCATGAAGAGCATGCCGCCGGTCGCCTCGCTGAGCGCCATGAGGTCCATGGGGACCGACGGCTGCGCCTTAACGCCGCTCATGGTCGCCGACAGCTTGAGCGCGACAGTAAAGAGGCGCTGGACGGTCGGGTCGGTCGGTCATTCACGGCACAATGTCAGCCTCACTATCAGCCAGTTGAACCAACAACAGGGTGTACCTGGTCCCAGCGGTACGGCTCGTGCGTGAGGTCGGCGCCGACTGCGGAGGACGGCGCGATGGTGAGCGCGTCCTGCAGCATGCCGTCCATGGTGGAGAGCGTGGTGGCGTCCGTGAGCAGCACGCAGACCGACACGTTCGTGTTCCAGGGCGTGCGGCCGAGCGCGTAGTTGTCCCAGTTGAGCTGCAGGCGAATCTGGTTCATGAGCTCGAAGGCCTGCTTGAGCGCGGCGCCGACGTCGCTCAGGTCGTTCGCGCGCAGGTTCTTGAGCTCGGCCAGGAAGGCGTCCTTGTTGGTCGACTGATCCCACCCGACGCGCACGCGGCCGTTCCATGGCGCGGCCGAGCTGGACGCCGCGCTCAGCCGGTTGGCCGTCGCGTTGTCGCGGCCACACGAGACGAGCATGAAGTGGTGCTGGTACCGGCGGCTCGGGTCGCGCACGCGCTTGACGAAGCGCTCGACCGCCGACTTGGCAAAGTCCAGCAGCGTCATGCCCGAGCTCGTGCTCTGGTTCATGGACGCGCTCGTGTCGATCACGAACGTCACGAGCATCTCGGCGGCAGCGTCGAGAGCCCCGCGAGGGCCCTGCAGAGCCCGGGGCGGGCGAGGGGAGCGAGGCGAGCGAGCGCCTTCGTGCCGCGCTGACAATGGGGCTTTGGCGAATGAGGAGCTGTCCAAAAGCGGGGAGTTGGTGTAAGACACACTAAATAGGAGACATGTGGGGTGGACCACTCGGATTCGTGTGGCAGACGTTATGGAGGGTGTAGCCATCCGGAATGCATGAGCCTCATGATGAGCGGCTCCAAGTGAAGGAAGGCGAGCCGCTTCCATGAGTGTTGACGAGTGTTGACGAGGGTGGGCGACAGGAGGACGCCAGGGATGGAGGCGCGCTGTATGACAGACCGAATGCATTCAAGTAGGGACTGCGCGTTGGGCTGCGTTACATGCCGAACTTGCGCTTCTTGAGCGAGCGCTCGACGACGGCGGCGGCGGCGATGGTCTCGGCGTGGCGACCCTTCCACGTGATGAAGTCGCGCGAGTCGCGCATGCCGGCGCGGAAGAGCGCCTTCTCGTCCTCGGTCAGCTTGCGCGTGAACTCGGTCGTGTCCTCGTCCAGCGTGCTCATGGAGTTGTTGAGCAGCGCGTGGTAACGCTCGCCGCCGAAAGCGAGGCGCAGGATCTCGTCGATCTCGGCGCCCGCCTCGGGCGGCACGAGCGGCAGCACGGCGCGCCCCACCTGGAACAGGTACGCCGAGAATTCGCGCAGGTTGACGGACGCCGGGCCGGCCTTCATCATGCGCCGGAACCGCTGGTTCAGGAAGCTCGGCACCTCCACCTCGACGGCCTCCTGGCCCCCCAGCGGGTGCGCCAGCCACAGCGGCAGCTCCACGGCCGAGCCCTGCGGCAGGTGCTCCGACAGGCAGCTCGGGTCCAGGAACGCGCAGTCTGCCGCGTCCGTCAGGAACCGGCACTTGACGCGCTCGTCGCCCGCCAGGACCTCGTCCACGTCGAAGTACCCGCTGCCCGCCATGTCTTCCGGGTGTCTCCGAATATTTATTTTGGCGGGAACGACAAAGTGAGCTCCTCGCTGGTAACCCGTGACATTTTACGCTAAAATGTCGTGATTTGGTCTAAAACGCGGCCTGCCGCGTCACTTTTGGCGCCAAAGGTCGGTATCTTTTCGCCGCCAGTGCCGGTCCTGACGTGAAGATGACGCCGCCGGCCCATGCGGAGGCGGCCGGCGAGCTGGCGGAGCGGCGACTGCGCGCGCTGGTGCACTCATGGGGCGTGTCGCGCTTCAGCGAGCGCGTGGCGGTGCAGTGGCTGCAGCAGTCGCTCGGGACGGAGGAAGGCGGCGGTGGAGACCTGCGGAGACTGCGCGCGTGGGTGGTGCTGCAGCTCAACGGCCAGCGGCGCGCCGCCGACTGCTCCGACTGGCAGGCCGGCTGTCCGGAGGTCGCTCCGCTGCTGCGAGCCGCGCCGGTGTGGGATCGCCGGGCGTTCCCGTGGGTGCGCGCGCTTGAGGACAACTTCGCGGTCATCAAGGCCGAGCTGCTGGCGCTACGAGGCAAGGCCGCCTTCCAGCCCTACCGCGCGCCGACGTGGGCCAGCGCTATTACCGTGCGTAGATGAGCTGGATACTGGCGGAGGGGGGATGAAAGTCGGGGTTAAGCTCGCACCTGCACGTGACGCAGGCGAAGGACGGGCTGGGCAGCGCGGGCCACGACGCCGGCGACTGGCGCGTGTTCTACCTGTTCCTGCACAACGTCGACTTCGGCGCCAACCGGCGGCTGTGTCCGCGCACGACGGCCATCCTCGAGTCGATCGGCGGCCACTACGACCACGCTTTCTTTTCGGCGCTCGCCCCACGCACGCACGTGGCCAAGCACCACGGACCGACCAACAAGAAGCTCCGCTGCCACTTGCCGCTGATCGTCCCGCCGGTCTCTGCAGGAGGAGACGCCAGCTGCCGGCTCCGCGTCGGCGAAGAAACGATCCAGGTGAGGGAGGGCGAGTGCTTCGTGTTCGACGACTCGTTCGAGCACGAGGCATGGAACGACGACCCCGAGCAGAGCCGCGTCGTGCTCATCGTCGACGTGTGGCACCCCGACCTGAGCGCCGCCGAGCGGAAGTTCCTCGGCTTCCTGCGCAACGCGCAGCTACGCAGCGACAAGCAGCGTTGTGAGGCCGCCGGTGACGGCGACAACTTCTTCAGCATCATCCAGCAGGCGCACGAGAGGAGCAGTGCCAATCAAGACGAGGGCGACAAGATGACTTGGCCTCCTGAGCAGGCGCCATGGAGCTGACGCTGGCGCGATCCACACATGAACATTTGGGAAACCACAAGCTATGCACACACCTTCCTGCTCTTCACTCTGACTCGGTCTCCGTGTCTTCGTCATCCACGTAGATCGCTGTTGCTGCTGTTGTGGCGGCAGCGACCGAGGCGATGGGGTGGATGATGTCGACTTCACTGAAGCGCACCGTCTTTCGGGACTTGGTTCCTGCCACGCTTGCGGCCACAACGCTTGCCGTCACCCCCTCCTTGACCTCGAGCGCGCTAGCATCGAATCGGATCGTCTTGGCGATGTGCTCAGGTGTGACTTGCTGCATGACGGCGGTCGCTGCTTCGCTGCCCGTGCCGATTGACTGCACGATCCCAAACCCAAAATCCATGTCGTCGTCGTCGTCGTCGTCGCTGTCAATGGTGACAACCGTGACAGCGCGACCAGCAATCCGCGTCACTTCTGTCACGATCATGTTGGGTGTGGCCTCTGGCGCCTCAGTTCGTTGCCTCTTTGCAGGCGACGGCTGTGCTTCAGTCTCCGCCACGACAACGTCACTACCCGGAGAGCGGTGAGCCTCGCTAGACAGCGTTGCTGGCTCCGTTCCAGACAGTGGTGGAGCTTCAGTCTCCGTCATGGTGACATCAGGACTCGGGGAGCAGCCGGCCTCGGCTATCGCTGCTGGCGACACCGCGTACTCTTCCTGCGCAGGTGACGGTTGCGGCTCAATCTCCATCATGATGGCGTCATGACTCGAAGAGCAGGCGACTTCGACAGTCGTTGTTGGCTCTCTTGTCTGCTCCACTGCAAGTTGTTGCGGCACTTGGCAATCCGTCGTGATGGAGTCATGAATTGAAGAGCCGGCGACTTCAGTCGTCATTGTTTGTGACGCCACTCGCTGCTTCGGTGCAGGTGAAGGTTCCGGATCAGTCTTCATCATAAAGGTGTCGGGACTTGAGGATTGATCGTCATCAGAGAATGTCGTTGTAGATAGGCTCGCTTGGTGTCCCAGTGGCGAAGGCTGCTGTGGCTCGACCTTCGCTGCAACGACGTCGGGGCTTGGAGATCGTCGAGCTACCGTGGGAGCCACCGCTGGCACCTCTGCCTTCTGCTGATTCGCGTGCAACTGCGGCATCGGTTCAGCTTTTGTCTCCTCTTCTTCGTCGCTGGAGCCGACGATGCGGCGCTGCCGCTTCACTATTAGCTGATGCGCCTTCTTCAACATGTTGGGGATTGATCTATCGTCGTCATCGTCGTCATCGTCGCTGCTGCTGCTGCTGCTGCTGTAAAGATCCATCACTTCTGCTTCATCGCGATCCGATTCACTCGCATCTCTTTCTTCCGCGTCATCCGCGTCAGATGAAGAAGAGTCGATCACGATAACTTCTGGAGCGCTTGGGCGACGCTGCGTCACCCGGCTTGATCGCTCAACCACGCGAGCTGAGGGAGTTGCAGGCGAAGCCGTCGGCATTGGCCTTCGTTGCGCTCGGGAGACTGGCGATCGCGCAGCCGCACGCACTGGCGCTGATCCCTGGTATGTAGCCGCGGATGCCTCTGTGAACTCCACGGAGGATGTGACGGCTCGCTCCGTCGGCCCTTTGATCATGTGAATGCCCCGGCGGATAATCTTGCGGTTGCTGTTGAGCACCATGAACCGCACTTGGCCTGGCTCGGCGCACACACTGTCCTCCAGCAGCCGCAGGTTGCTGAGCACGTACTGAATGCGCTGCTGGAGAGCGCTCATCTTTCCATCCTTGTCCTTGTGCGAAGACGACTCGCCGCTCGCCTGTCGCTTCCGCTTCTTGGACGACTTGCCGAACATGCTCCCAGTCCCCGTATGCGGTCTTCTCGCTGGCGAGACTGATGGGAAAGACGCCAGTGAAGCTGCAGCAGCTGAGGAGGACATCCCCGCTCGAAAGTACGAGAGGAGAAGTTGCTGTTCCTTCTCCTCTTCCTCTTCCCGTATCGCGTCGAGACCGCGCTCGTTCATGGTCTGCATGAGGGTCTCGATCGAGTTGCGCATCACGAGCTGCTCGACCACAACCGACTGGCTTGCCCCCATGCGGTGCGCGCGGCTGACGACTTGCTGCTCCAGCGATTTGTCCCAGATCTCCTCCATCAGGAACACGTGCGTGACGAACGACAAGTCGAGGCCGTGCGAGCCAATCTCGGTCAGCAGCAGCACGCTGACGGACGGGTCGTTGCGGAACCGCATGAGCTCCTGCATGCGCAGTTCAGGTTTGAGGCCTGCGATGAAGTTCGCGGTCTTCACGCCCTGCTGAGCGAACGCGATGCGGATCTTCCAGATGTGCTCCTTGAACTGCGAGAAAATGATCGCCTTGACGTAGCGCGGACGACGACGATGAGCCAGTACCGGCGGCTTGCCCGTCTTGCCCGGCTTGTCTGTGACTGGCGGTGGCGCGGTGTTGCCGCGCGCGAACTCGTCACGGAGCTCCCGGATCCGCGCGACAGCATAAAACGCCTTGCTTGCGTGGATCGCAGCGAAGTCTCTCGCTAAATCAATCGGGACAAACGGTCGCGGTCCCTGCTGTTGCCCGGCTGGCTGCTGTTGCCCGGATGGTTGCTGCCGCCCGGCTGGTTGCTGTCGCCCGGCTGGTTGCTGCTGCCCCGCTCTTTGCTGCCGTCCCTGTCGAGCGCGTCCTCCTCTTCGGCCGCGACCGCGATTGTTCGGCTCGTCCTCCGCTACTTCTTCGTCTTCCACGCGACTATACTCCATACCGGGCTGCAACTGCTGCAAGTCCTCCGGGTCGTACTGCTTGTGGCATTCGAAGCACCGGTAGCCGTCCTTCACAATTGTGTCTTCCAAGCAGTCGGCGCAGCACAGGTGGCCACACGGAACCAGCATCAGGAACTGCAGCATGCGTCGACAGCACTTGCATTCCGTCTTCAGCCCAGGGACCACAACTCGGCGCATATACTCCGCTGCCTGGCGAACAAGGTCGGCATCCACTCTGAGCTGTGTTGTCAGCATCGTGAGGGTCTCCGAGATGGACTTCTGGGTCAGCAGCACGCGCATCTTCGCTCCAGTGCATGTCGACGCACGCAGGTTTCGGACGACGATCAGCGCGGACGAGCGGTTGATGGGGTTCATCAAGCTTTCCGAGTACTTGCTTCCCGGCTCGTGCGGATCCATGTACGAGAGCACCAGGTTGGCTCGCACACTCGCCGCCACCGCGTTGTACTCCTCGTACTCGTCCGGCGTTGGGTCCAGCAGCACCACTTGGCGCACGGGCTCTGGGAGAATCTCTTGGATGGACTCTTTCGTGTGGCGCAGCATGATGCGGCTGAGAAGATGCTGCAGCCGGTAGAACGCAATGCGTTCGTTTTGCTCGAACGGCCGCGCGATCGCCTTGTTCCACGTCTTCCCGTCCGGGTGTCCATACGGCAGGTTTCGGAGGAACACCAGCAGTCCGTGCATGTGTCGGAGATCCGCAGATTGCAGCGTGTTCGGCGTCGGCGTCCCCGTCATGACCCATCGCCTCTCCGCACTGATCAGCCGAGCCATCATCATGAGGTTGGTGGGTGTTTGACCGCCAAGCTTATGGCCTTCATCCACAATGACGCGAATCCAATTCACCGTGAGCAACGAGGACACTTCACCGCGCGCTTGGCCGTCAGCATACCGCTGGGCAGAGTCCTCGAAGCCGTAGCGGTCAGGCATGCGCGTTTCAAGCGCTGACGCCGGGCGGTGGAACTTCCACTCACGCGTCAGCCGCGAGAAGGACGTGACGACGATATCGTACCGCGCAAGCTTCGCGTTTCGCGGCAGCTCGTTCTTCTCGTCCTTGTCGATGTACACCCGCAGGGCACCGGGGGCAACGTGCATCGCAATCTGGTACCTCCAGTGCTCCACGAGCGGGTCGGGGACGACGATGAGCGATGCTCGAGAGCGCACAAGCTCGCTCGCGGCCACCGCACGCCCTCGAGTCTGGGACTGGGACGATCGCAGCGAGATCCCGCTCGAGGAGCCCCTCCCGTGACTGGCGGTGAGGTCGGCGCTCTCTAGAGTGTGGCGGAGATTCGAGCGCTGGCCCTGGGTACGCAAAATGAGCGCCAGGACCGTGATGGTCTTGCCCAAGCCCGGCTCGTCGCAAAAGAGTCCGCCCCTCGTGTCCTGGACGACTGCGTGCGCTCGCTCGGCCAGCGTATAGTCGACCAGGTCGATCACCTTGGCCTTGCCGTCAGCTGCAGCCCCGCCTCGGCTGCTGGTCGTGCTGGGGAAGACGAACGGGTGCGGCACGTCGCTGTGGCGAGACGCGAGCGCTGACTCGCGGCGCAGCATCCACTTGAGGCCGCGTCGCTGGTGCTCGTACAGCACGAGGTTGAGTCCCGGGACGACCTCGTACGCCATGTGCTGGAACATGGAGCACACGCCGCTGAGCGCTGCCAAGTCGCGCGCGTTCACCATGCACACGAGCGTCTGCAGCGCGGTGGTCGGCAGGTCCGTGAGGATCACCTTGTGGCCGGCGTCGGACTCTGTCTGGCCCTCCCGCAGCCGCATCCGGCGCTCGTACGTCGCGTCGTCCCGCACCTCCATCTGCTTGACGCTGGTCTGCGACGTCAGACTGTGGAACACCTCGGCCAGCTGCAGCCGCGCGCCGTCGTGCGCACCGCGGAGGTGCAGCCGGCAGCCGACGACGTGGCACGCGCTGCTCCTGGCGTCGGCCACGTCGGCGTCGCTCAGCGCGCGGCCGCTGCCACGCCACGCCACCACGTTCAGCACCGCCATCTGCAGGTGGATGAGCACGAACTCGAACTCCTGCAGCGCGACGGAAGCGCCGCGACGCGCGTGGTCCTCGTGGAGCGTCACGTGCAGCCGGATCGTCGCGTCCGCCGCGCGCGCCTCGTACTCGGCCGCCACGCGCAGCAACCCGCGCGTCTCGAGCTCCACGACGTCGCCCAGCAGGTGCGCGAAGCTGCAGCCGCACGCCTCGCCGTTCAGACACGCTGCGCGCTTCTCCAGGCCGCCGCCGAGCGAAGGGAATACGAGCACAGGCCGCGCGTCCGCCCCGCGCCGCAACGTCAGCGGGAGCCGCGAGTCGGAGGAGGAGGAGGAGGAGGAGGAGGAGGGGACGGAAGCGCTCGCCTCTGCATACAGCGGCGCCAGCAGCTCGATCACGTGCGCCACGGAGGAGCGGGCGGCAGCGCCGGCGCCATCTCCGCCTCGAGCCGCCATGCAGTCCGTTGTTATTGTATGGGCAACTGCAAGCCAAGCAGCACGGTCGAGAAGTCGTACCGTGGGAAATGGCTGATTTGATATGTGCACAGCAAGACCTGGGAGTGATTCATTTATATATGCGCGGCGGAACATATAATCTGTGCAATCGATTACGCGGCCGGCGCTTCGGATGTGATTGCCAGCGCAACGGGATCCAGCATCGGACTTCCATTCTTTGCGCCGCCGCGGATCGCTGATGATGGCCTGTCGATGACCTGTCGATGATGGAGTGCCTCGTTGCCGGCGAGCAGACTGGCGGTTCGAATATCGGCGAGCGCACGGCCTCCTCACGTCGGGGAGCAGTGACCTGGCAATCTGGCCGAGTCGCCGATTACGCTCGAGGACATCGACGTCGTTGCCTTCAGACATCGGAGGCTGTACAATGGCATCACCACGGAGCGAACAACGCGCCACTGG
Organism: Phytopythium litorale; assembly: GCA_023338075.1. NCBI lineage: Eukaryota > Oomycota > Peronosporomycetes > Pythiales > Pythiaceae > Phytopythium > Phytopythium litorale. The sequence goes on from JAADYB010000156.1 coordinate 30,125, forward strand.
CCATGTTATCGAACCAATGCATCGAACAGACGGCCAGTTGCGCCACTACGCCTGCTTCTTGGAGGAGGCTGAGCCGGCGGCGGCGGCGGCGACGGGTGGCTGGTGGAAGGAGCCGCCGAGTCGGTCCCAGAGCGTCAGGTACTGGCCGTAGTTGTAGACAAACTTCTCGTGGTGGACAGCGTGGTGCGCCGCGCCGTTGACCCACCAGTTGTCGGCGATGTGCAGGCCGTCGTGGATACTGATGGTCCAATAGTTGACCGCGAGGAACAGCGCGAGGAACAAGGTCCGGTGGATAGGAAAGCACATCACGAAGATATGGTACGGCAGCGCTTGGATGTAGCCGTCGACCGGGTGGAACGCGTGCGACGCGAACGGTGTCGTGACGATCCACTTGTGGTGCGGCTTGTGCAGCGGCGCGTACAGCAGCGGGTGGTGCAGCCAGCGGTGGAACCAGTAGATGAGCATGTCGGTGAAGAGCAGGAACCACACGACGGACCAGACCGTGTACGCCGAGCCGTAGTCGCCCCAGTCGGTGTATGTCTTGGCGTACCCGCGCACCTCGGCGAGGAACCAGGGCAGCATCAGCAGCGTCATGACTGGGATCGACTGCACCGACTGCGCGATCTCGAGCCGCACTTGGTTCTCCAGGAACCGCGGGTGCTTCATCAGCTGCTTGTCGAACACGAGGTAATACGACAGACCGGAGCCCGAGAAGTAGAGGAGGTACCCGCCCACGAGCGTGATGACCGAGATTGACAGCGACTGGCGCACGAGATCGTCCCGCGGCCACTCGACCGGGTAGACCGCGTCGAGCGCGTAGTGGTCGGCCAGCTCCAGCACGAGGTCCATGGCGGGGAAGAAGAGGTGGTTGCTTGCCCAGGACGAAGCGAATGCGAGAATGGCGCAGCACAGGCCCGGCGGACTCGGCGGACTCGGCGGAAGGAGTGGCCAGTCCTGTGGCGCGCCACTCGGATGGATCACCTTGTCGGGTGCAACATATATAAACTTGGACGGTCTTTGGCTTCAACATGCTACCGTGCAGAATCCCTAAATTGATCAAATGGAGCTGCTCCAAAATGCGCATTCACCGAGCGACGGGATGCCGGACGTGTCGGTGCTGAACGACGCGGCGGCGGACGGCGAGGCGCTGGCGGAGGGCGGGGCGCTGTACAAGGCGCTGCTGCACTGCTGCGGGTCGCGCACGTGGGTCGCGGCGCTGGCCGAGCGGCTGCCCGTGCGCGACGTGGAGGACCTGCTGCGCGCCTCGGACGCCGCGGACCAGACGCTCGGGCGGGAGGACTGGCTCGAGGCCTTCGCCGCCCACCCTCGCGTCCGTCGGTGCTTGTTCTAGCCGCGCTGTTGCTTGGTGCGCGCTGAAGGAGCTGCTGCTGCTATGTGCTTCCCGGGCAGATTGGACGCGCCAAGAAGCCGATCGGCGAGTGGGAGGCGCAGGAGCAGCAGGTGAGCAGGCTCCCGACAGGGTATCACACCGGCGGGAGTGGCGGCAGGCTGACGCTCGTGCGTGCAGGCGACCAAGAACGCGAACGAGGCCGTGCTGGACCGCCTGGAGGAGCTCAACGCCGCATACTTTGACAAGTTTGGGTGGGTGCGCTTGGGCGTGCGAGTGCTCGGGGTGTCGTGACCGTGGCCGACTGCTCACGCTGCCGCCTTCTGCTGCCAGGTACATTTACATTGTGTGCGCGACGGGCAAGTCGGCGCGCGAGATGCTGTCGATCCTCGAGGAGCGGCTGGGCAACGCGCCCGAGCACGAGCTGGCGGTCGCCGCGCGCGAGCAGAGCAAGATCTCCAAGCTCCGTCTGCAGAAGCTGCTCCAAGAGTAAGCTGGGCCTTCCTGCCCCGGGAACGCGCCTCGGTCCTCGTCTCGACGCCCTCTAATGCCCTACCGCCCGCAGACTCGGCCCCGCGCGCTCCAAGCTGTGACCCTCGCCCCAGACCACGACAGGGAGGGAGGACGGATAGCATCCAGTCTCCCGTGCTGGCACCACATTGCGGTGCATCAATGACGCTCTGAACTCAACAACACCAGAAAATCCCCACGTGGCAGGAGCTCCCTTTTTCATCCTCTGATTGGTGGAAATACAGTGTTCATGCAGATACCTCGTCGCTGATTGGAGGAAACGCGAGCCGCACCGGAGCTGCTCGCCCAGATCCCGGTCCATGCTGCGCCGGCTACTTGGCCATCGACCGCTGCGGACGCAGACGACCAGACCGCGACTCGGGATGACGCGCGCTACGGTGCCGGCGGCGCTAGTACAGCGGCTGCAGGCCAAGGGCCAGGCCCACGTGCTCAAGGTGCGGGCGGCGCGTGTGTCGATAGCGCAGTGCTCCGTCACTCACGTCGGACGCCGTCGCAGTTCTACGAGGAAGGCAAGCTCTCGGACGCGCAGGTGGACGAGCTGGTGGCGCAGGTGCGTGGCTGTGTCGGCCGCCGTGCCTCACTGCTCTGTAGATGCCTGCTGACGCTGGCGTGTAGCTGGAGGCGCTCGACCTGGACATGCTCGAGTCCATCTTCCAGGCGTCCACGCGCGTGCACGGCGCGGACGGCTCGAGGCGCGAGGAGGCGGCCATCGAGCCCGTGAACGACGCCGACCAGCTCGAGGCGTGCAGCGCCGAACAACGCGCGCAGTGGCAGGCGCTCGGGCTCGAGGCCGTGGCCAGGGGCGAGGTGTGCGCGCTGGTGCTGGGCGGCGGGCAGGGCACGCGGCTGGGCTTCGCCGGCGCCAAGGGCATGTACGACATGGGCCTGCCGTCCGGCAAGACGCTCTTCCAGCTCTTCGCGGAGCGCGTGGCGCGCGTGCAGACGCTGGCGAGGCAGCACGCGGCGGGCGACCTGCGCTGCGAGATCCCGTTCTACGTCATGACGAGCGCCATGAACCACGACGCGACCATCGCCTTCTTCCGCGCGCACGCCTTCTTCGGGCTCTCGGAGCAGCAGGTCTTCTTCTTCCCGCAGGGGACCATGCCGTGCTTCACCACGGACGGCAAGCTCATGCTCGAGAGCGCCAGCCGGCTCGCGACGGCCTCGGACGGCAACGGAGGCGTCTACAAGGCGCTCGCGCGCAGCGGCGCGCTGGCGCAGCTCGAGCGCCGCGGCGTCAAGTACCTGCACGCCTTCTCGGTGGACAATGTGCTGTGCAAGGCGGCGGACCCCGTGTTCCTGGGCTACTGCATCGACAAGCGCGCCGACTGCGGCAACAAGGTGGTCTGGAAGTCGCGGCCGGACGAGAAGGTCGGCGTCGTGGCCAGGAAGGACGGCAAGTTCTGCATCGTCGAGTACTCGGAGCTCGACCGCGCGGCCTCGGAGCTCGTGGATCCCGCCACCGGCCGCCTCGCCTTCGGCGCCGCCAACATTTGCAACCACTTCTACACCATGTACGTGGTCCCTTGACTGCGTCGCAATCCTCCCCCCCAACTATGCTCACCTTGTTGTCCACGTCGTGGTCGCCAGGGACTTTTTGACGGACGTGGTGCTGCCCAACTCGAGCCTGGCGTTCCACGTGGCCAAGAAGAAGATCCCGGTAGCCGACCCGGTGACCGGCGAGACGGTCGTGCCCGAGGGCAACTCGGGCATCAAGCTCGAGGCCTTCATCTTCGACGTCTTCCCGCTGTCGTCGCGCATGGCGGTGCTGTCCGTCGCGCGCGAGGCCGAGTTTGCGCCTGTCAAGAACGCGCCGGGCAGCGCCAACGACACGCCCGAGAGCGCGCGCGCCATGGTCTACGCCGAGGCCAAGGCGTGGCTCGAGCAGGCCGCCTCGACGCTGGGCAACGCGGCCCAGGCCGAGGCGTTCGTGGCGGCGCTGGCGAGACTCGAGCAGGTCGAGGTCTCGCCGCTCGTGTCGTACAACGGCGAGGCGCTCGAGGGTCGCGTCGAGGCGCTCGCGTCCACGCTGCCGATGGCTTCCGACACTGTCCTGCGCCTCGAGTAGGATGGGCATGGCTGTGCACGAGAAGGAAGGCATGCACTGGCGTTTGGATTCGTAATTAGGCCCTGTCGATCATGCAACCCTCTCGCCTCGACCCTGCTCGTCCGCCGCTCGCCGCCGTCGCATCCGAAGAGAAGGAGACGCCGCCCGTCCAGTCGGTCCGTCCGTCCGTCCGTGTCGGTCGGCCCGCGTCCTCGCCGCCGAGCGCCCACACAACACAACAGACGCCCGTGCCCGCCGCGAGCACGAGAGAGCATGTAACCATCCAGGGAGGGAGATAGAGGGAGAACCACACAACAACACGGGGACGGAGCAAACCAGCCAGCCAGAGCGACAAGGACGACGGCGCAGCTCTCGCCGGTCGCCAGTCGCCAGTCGTGACAGGCCCTGCCCGTGGCCTTGCCCGTCAGCCGCGCTACTCGGCCGCGGGCGCCTCCAGCCGCTTGATCAGCTCCGCGCGCTCGCCGTCCGTCTCGAGCCCGCGCTTCTTGAGCGCCTCACGCAGCTCCTCGTCCGTCAGGGACGCCCAGTCTTGAGTGCCAGTCGGTTCCTTTGCGTCAGACTCAGATGCATCCGTCTTACCGTTGGCATCCGGGGCCGCCGCCTCCTCGTCCTTGGCGTCCTCCATCGGCGCGTCCTCGCCTGCCGGCTTCTTGTCCTCCTCCGCCGGCTTGTTGGCGTCCTCGGCCGGCTTGTTGGCGTCCTCCGCCGGCTTGCTCGCGTCCTCCGTCGGCTTGCTCGCGTCCTCCGTCGGCTTGCTCGCGTCCTCCATCGGCGCATCCTCGTCCTTCTTGCCCTCGTCCGAGGGCTTCTTAACGTCCTCACCCTTGCGGCCCGGGCTGCCCGACTTGCTGCGGCTCGCGCTGCGCTTCTTCTTGTCCTTGTGCTCGTCATCCTTGCCGCCGCTCTTGCTGTGCGCCGACCCGCTGCGGCTGCGGCTGCGACTGCGGCTGCGCTTCCGGCTGCGCGAACGGCGGCGCGAGCTGCGGCTGCGGCTCCTGCTGCGGCTCCGGCTGCGGCTGCGGCCACGGCTGCGGCTGCGACTGCGACTCCGGTCGCGCGACGCACGCACGCGCACGAACGCGCTGTCGCCGCGGCCGCGGAACTCCGTGTCATCCAGCTTCTCGATGGCGTAGTTCATGTCGCGCTTGCTGGCGTACTCGACGAAGCCGCGGCCGCGGCCGTCCACCTCGGAGAAGACGACGTCGCCCGCCTTGCGCATAAAGTCCTTGAGGTCCTGCCACGACGCGCGGTCCGGCAGCCCGCTCACCTCGACCGAGTACTCACCCGAGCCGCGCACGTTGCGGCCGAAGGCGCCGCCGACGCCGCGACTGCCGCCGCGGTCCCGGCGGCCCGAGTTGGACGCCTCGACGCGCAGCCGCGCGCCGTCGTACTCGTAGCCGTCGCGGCCGCGGATCGCGTCCTCGGCGTCGCGCTCGTCCTCGAACTCGACGAACGCGAAGGCCGGCGGCCGCGACGGGAACTTGACGTCGATGTCGCGGATGCGGCCGTACTTGTAGAAAATGTCCTCCACCTCGCGCGTGCGGATGTCCATGGGCAGGTTGCCCACGTACACGCGGGTCGTCATGGCGGCCGGTCCGGTGGTAGTCGCGACGGGTCTCCGGGAGCGTCGGCAGAGGCGCGCGCGGTCACCCACGAACCAACGCCTTGGTCGACTGTCGGGTGATCTTGGCTTGTTGCGGAATGGCCGCCTGCGCGCCAAGAGGGCTGTTCCTCGCGGCGAGTGGTCCTAAACGAGGGACGTTCAGCGCGAAAAATGGGACGAGAACGAGTTTACGAGGGAGGAGCGAGGAACCTCGAGGGACGAGACCAGAAGAACGAGGGA
>JAADYB010000157.1:0-35684 GCA_023338075.1 Phytopythium litorale
GCGTGAGAGAGGTGTCCATGTGACCTCCCGACCCTGCAAGTGTCAGCTCTCGACGTGTCTTGGGGGGCGAGATAGACCCGATCGTAGTGACGGCCAGGTTGTGTTTGGATTTGGCCGGCCGGCCGCCGCGCCGCGCCGCGCCGCGGCTAGTGTCGGAAATGCTGGATGCAAGGGTGGCCAGATCGGGACGCCGAGTTGGCGTGAGAGAGGTGTCCATGTGACCTCCTGACCCTGGAAGTGTCAGCTCTCGACGTGTCGTGCATGGTGCGGTTGAACCCGTCATTGTTAGAGAATTTTGGAATGGCGCAGCTAAAACACTATGACGTTTCAATTGAAAATGTTTGTGATATTGTGTATTGAGGGTAATTTTTCAGGTATATTGTTTGTTCTGATATGTTTCGTACTTGATAATCCGGTATAAAATGATACTCTTATCTGCTGTGTGGTCGCTAGAAACTGATTCTTCAGAGCACGTGGCACTGTTTGAAGCGGCGAGAGGACGGAAAGACAGCGCGGCGACTCTCGACGATGGCGTCGCCCGGCGGCTCGTGGCTGTCCAAGCTGCGCGGGCTCGACGCGTACCCCAAGACGATCGAGGAGTTCAAGGTCCGCACGACGCAGGGCGGCTTCTGTGAGTAGTCGGCGCGGCTTCATCCCCCATGGGTCTGACGCGCGAGGGACTGACGGACTCGCCGCGTCAACGCGCGCAGTCTCGCTGCTGGCGTTCGCGTGCATCGCGGTGCTGTTCGTGTCGGAGCTCAACTTCTACTTCACGACGGTGCGAATACGCGCAGGGCGGCGCTGCGTGTGCTGGCGTCGCGTGGTCTGACGCGTCGGTCGGCGCAGGACGTAGTGGACAAGATGATGGTCGACGGCACGCGCAACGCCATGGTGGCCATCAACTTTGACGTCGAGTTCCCGAGGTTCGTCCCCGCCCCGGAGAGCTCTGCTGCTCGGTCGTGGTTGCTCAGATGGTCGTGCCTTCCTCTTGGCTGGCCGACAGGATGCCCTGCACGGCCATCGCCGTCGAGTCGGCGGATATGTCTGGCGCGGTTCAGGTGGGCGTAGCTTTCTCTTGTCGGTGCCGCACCTGGCTGGCCATGGGCTAACGCCTCTGGTGACGATGACGCCGCGCGAGTACAGCACGACATTGTGCACAACATCGAGAAGGTCCCGCTGGACCGCAACGGCAACGCGCTGCAGGAAGGCATGCGCGACGAGGTGGGCTCGCTCTGCATTGTGAACCGGGGCAAGACGTGGCGTCCAGACTGACGCGTTGCATCTCACCGACAGATCGGCGGTGCCCTGACCAACCACACGGACCTGCACGAGACCGAGTCGGACAAGTACGTTTTGCCTCTTGAACGGGTTGGCGGCGCCTGTGAGATGCCCGAGCGGCGGTGGTGCTCACGCGCTCCTCTCACTTCCAAACCAGACCTGCGTGCGGCAGCTGCTACAGCGCCGGCGAGTCTGGACAGGTACTGGGGCAGATCTTCGCGACGCGTCCCGACAGGATCAGCTCTGAACAATGTGGTCGACTCTGTAGTGCTGCAACTCGTGTGCGGACGTGCGGGCAGCGTACGAGCGCAAGGGATGGATGATGCCGAGCCTCCACACGGTGGCCCAGGTGAGGCAACTCTCGCTCGCGCTCGCTCGTATCGTGATTGTTATTGAAGAGGCTTCTGCGGTAGTGCCAAGAAGCGGAGATCGAGAAGGTGCTGCGCGGCGAGGTGAACGAAGGGTGCCGCGTCACGGGATTCCTCAGCGTGTCCAAGGTTGGCTCCCTGGTGAAATCACCCCGTGTTGTTGCTGTGTGACGTACTGAATGATGCACACGACGCCAGGTCGCGGGTCGCCTTTACTTCGCGCCGTCCAAGTACTTCCGCTCGGGCTACCTGTCCGCCCAGGACCTCGTGGACGCCACGTTCAAGGTGTTCGACACGTCCCACACGATCCACCAGCTCTCCTTCGGCGAGGCCTACCCGGTACGCGCCGCTAGTCGTCCGTGCACGACCTGGCCGCTTTTCTGGGACACAGAGTACTGACGATTTGGACGCGACGGCAGGACATGAAAAACCCGCTGGACCAGCGCCGCAAGGAGCTCGCGGACGGCAACCGCGGCACGTTCCAGTACTTCCTCAAGGTGCGGACGCCGCGGCCATTGGAGATGCGAAGGTGGCTGGCTCACCCGCGGACGGTGTCATTCCCTGGCCCGAGCAGGTGGTGCCGACCGAGTACACGTACCTGTCGGCGGACCGCATCGTGACGAACCAGTTCAGCGCGACGGAGCACTTCCGCAAGCTCACGCCCGTCAGCGACAAGGGCCTCCCGAGTACGTCCTCGTGTCGCCTGCTCGCCTGCCGGAGTTGTAGTTGCTCACGATACCGTCGTCCGTCGCCCGCTGTCCGCAGTGGTGTCGTTCTCGTACACGTTCTCGCCCATCATGTTCCGCATCGAGGAGTACCGCAAGGGGTTGCTCAAGTTCCTCACAAGCGTCTGCGCCATCGTCGGCGGCGTCTTCACGGTGAGTGCTGCTGCTGCGTGCAGAGATGTAGACAGTGTTGTCGGTTCTGGTGTCGCTGACCCTCGCGCGGTGCCGCTGGCAGATCATGGGCATCGCCGACTCGATGGCCTTCGCGCTGGCTGCCAAGACGGCGCAGGCGCCGCTGCTCTAGCTGCCTGTTTTCGTCCAATGATAGCGGCCCATTCTCCTTTTCGTCCAATCCCACTGCGTCTCATCTATTTTCGCTCGAGCTTTTTTCGGCGAGCACTCCGCGCTCCGACCGGCTGATCTCACATGCCATCCCGCCCGCAGACCCACTCCAGCGCGCGAGGATGAGCGCGCCGCCGCTGGCGCCCGAGCTGTGGAACTGCGGCGCTGTGGCCGTGACCGTGGGCCTGTGCGCCTGGGCCGCGCGGCTGCTGCGCCTCGCCCTGCGGCTGCTCGACGCGCGCTACGCCGTGCGCCAGGAAGCGGTACGTCCTCGCCTTGGGCTCATGGGGAGTATCTCGCCTGACGCCCCCGCTGTTCATGCAGACCGTGCACCTGCGCGAGCTCGGCCCGAGGTGCGTTTCTCTCCTCTCCTCCCTCTCTTCCCCCTCTGCCGCGTCCGCGAATTCAAGCGGGGCTAACGCGTCATGGCGCAGCCTCTCGGTGCTCCAGCACGCGTCCATGTGGCACCTGCAGCAGCTCCTGCGCACCAAGAAGGAGGCGGCGGCCGCCGACATGGCGCGCGTGCGGGTCCCGTTCGACGTGCCCGCGTCCTCCGTCCGCCTGCTGCGCGCCGCCGGCGAACGCGCGCTGGCGCTGGCCGTCGACGTCCGGAGCGCCGGCCCCTGCGCCGTGCAGGTGCTCTGGAACGTGCGCGTCGACGCCCTGGAGCGGCCGCACCACCGGCACCGCGCGGCCAGCGCCGATGGCTCGGACGGGCATAAGCTGCGCGTGCCGCAGCTGCCGCGCGGCGTGTTCCGGCGGCTCGGCATGGGCGACAGCATCCGCCGCGCCAGCCCGTGGGCCCTCTCGCCCGTGCGGCGGCAGACTCGGCGCCACCGCCTGGACGACGATAGGGAGGCCGATAGCCCCAAAGACGCCGATGCGGCCACGCTGGGGCGTCTCCTGGTCGGCTCCGGCGCCTACAGTTCCCAGTCGCGGGTTGAGACGTACGCCGGCCGTCACTTGACAACGTCATTGCTGCACTGGCACGGATCCTAATGTGCTGATCGCTGGCGGCAGGTTCGAGGAGGGCGGCAGCCACGAGTTCAGGGCCGAGGTGCCTGTCGAGACCCTGTTCGCCCCGCACGCGGCGGAGGAGGCGTCGCTCGCCCAGGAGACGGAGCGCGACGACGCCAAGGACGCGCTGGCGGGTTCGAGCGGAGCGCCGGACGTGGAGCCGCGGTACGGCGCCGTGATCGTCGTCGGGCCCGCCAGCCTGCTGGGCAGCGGCTCTAAGACGTCCAGGACGCTGCTCCCGTGGCGAGGGAGCTCGTGGCACCGGAAGCGGTCGGTCGAGGCCGAGGCGGCGGAGGAGGCCGTGCTCGAGTGCGTCGCTGTAGACTTCCTGCCGACGCCCGCCCGGGCCGAGCGGTTCGCGCCGTCGGTGGTCAAGCGGCTCGTCGTGACGCCCTCCAGCGCGTACGCGATGCAGGACATCTTCGGGCGCGAGGCCGGCGCCGGCGCGGGCTCCGGCGAGTGCGTCATCTGCCTCGAGGGTCCACTGGCTGCGCTGCTGCTGCCCTGCCGCCACCTGTGCGTCTGCCGCGTGTGCCTGGAGGAGATCGACCGCTGCCCCATCTGCCGCGCCTCATTCTCCACCTACGTCTGCTACGCCGAGGAGCCGCCGGCGCCGGTGGACGCGCCGCAGGCGCTCGAGGTCAAGGTGGTGGACCCGCTGTGACGAGGGGATGCCGTCACAAACATGTTCAACTGAGATCATCACTTTTGTTCGGCTCTCAAGTTGCAACCTCTTGCTTCCATTTCGCAGAACAAAGAGCGGGAGCCGTTCCGAACGTTGCAGTCTCAGGACTGACAAGGACCCGGAAATTACAAAAAAAGCCTGATAGACGCAGGAAACCCCAAAAAGCGATAGATTTTTTTCGGCCGCGGGTGTGGTCCACCCCGGACCGATTTCCTCGAACGCCCACAAGTCGCAAGAAGCCGATGGACGCGTCGGCGGCCGACGCCTCAGCGCTGACGCTGCGGCAGGCGGCGCAGCTGCTGCTGGCCTGCGGCGTGCTGGGCGTGGCGGCCTACCTGCTGCTGCTGGCCTCGTTCGCGCTGCTGCCCACCATCCGCGCGCAGCACCCGGCGGCGGGGCTCGTGGCCTGGCAGGCCGGCTGCGGGCTCATGACCTCGCTCGGCTTCGTCGCCGCCTTCTTCGCCCAGGTGCGTCTCCTTCAGCGTCTGCCTGCCCGCCTGCCTGTCTGTAGCGCCTGCAGCGGCGGAGGCTGCGTTTGTGGTGGTGTCTTGAGCCTGGCGAGCGGCGACTGACTCGGCGGCGGACATCAGATGAACGTGGACGAGCGCGACGCCGACGCCATCCGCCGGCAGTGCGCCTTCTTCGGCCCGTACAACCAGGTACGCGGCGGTCTTGGGCGCCGCGGAGGCTCCTCAGCTGACTCGCGCGTGGCTTATGCGGGCAGTTCTTCATGCTGGCGAGCTGCGCGTGGTACCTGATGCTGACGCTGGACCTGCTGGTGGCGCTCGTCAACCCGTGGATGGGCTACACGTGCAAGGCGTGGGCCTACCACAGCATGTACGCGCGCTTCTCCGCGCTACGAGCACTCCCCACATGCCTCTAACTGACTGCCTGCCCAGCGTCTGGAGCCTCAGCGCCATCTCGGCGCTGGCGGTGTACCAGCTGCGCCTGTACGGCCTCTCGGAGCTCAAGGTGTGCTGGATCGAGCGCACGGCCGCGCCCGAGCAGATCAACATGCCGCGCTGGGTGCTGCTCTTCGGCATGGTGCTCCTTACGTGCGGCCTGTCGCTGTCGGTGCTGCTCTTCGCCAGCTTCCGCTTCGTGCGCCGCCAGCTGGATGTGACCTACCGCACCAAGCGCCGCAATCTCATCCAGTACTACCGCTACCTCTTCGTCTTCGCCGCCTACTGGTCCGCGTGCGGCGCGCTCTACTACGCGAGCTACCACGAGCGCTTCCGCGGCCGGCTCGCGAGGAACAGCGAGCTCGCGCTGGTCGCGGTCTTTGGCTCGGCCTACCCCGTGCTGCTCCTCGTCGTCTGGGTGCTCAACACGGAGCTGTACCAGAACCTGTCGAGCGAGAACACGCTCCCCAAGTCGGCGCGCGGGTACGGCGAAGCCAGCAACACAGAGCACTTCAGCGCCGCACTACGCAAGGACCTGATGCGGTACACTACCGCCGGCATCCGCGTCAGCCTCAATGAGACGCCACCCGACAGTCTGCGCTCGCCGCTGCTGGGCCAAGTCACGCTCGGCGCGCCTTTGGAGCGCGGAGCCATCGCGTCGCGGTCGTTCCTGCAGCTCGAGGAGGGAGAGTCGTCGGTGCTCTACAGCGAGAAGAAGCGGCTGGCCACCACAGTCTACAACGGCGAGTTCCGGTATTACGAGAAGCTGGGCTTCACAGACTACGCGCCGCAGATCTTCCGCAACATCCGCGAGGTGTGCGGCATCGACAACGACATGTACGAGCAGTCGTTCGCGGACACGTTGCTGGAGCGCGCGTCTGAGGGCAAGTCGGGCTCGCTGTTCTACTTCACGAGCGACCGCAAGTACCTCGTCAAGACGATGACCAAGAAGGAGCACTCGTTCCTGCTCGAGGTGCTCCCGCTCTTCCACCAGTACATCCTCAAGCAGCCCAACACGCTGCTATGCCGGTTCCTGGGTTGCCACTCGATGCAGCTGCCCGTCGGCTGGAACAAGATGTTCTTCGTCGTCATGGAGAACGTCTTCTCGGACGGCCCCGTGGACGAGCGCTACGACCTCAAGGGCATCTTCCACCAGACGAGCTTCACCTACCACGATGGCGCCGCGACGCCCCGCTCCAGTGACTGGAGAGACCATCAGTGTGTGAGCGAGTCTGCGGGCGGGGGCAGCCAGAGCGAGGACGAAGCGGAGGAGGAGGAGGAGGAGGAGGAGAAGAGCGGGACGGAGGATGACACGAGCAACAACACGGAACTGGAGTCTGCGCTCAGCGCCGAGCTCAAGCGCCTGACGGAGCAGCAGCCGCTTCTCCGTCGAGGCAGCTCGCGCGCGTCGCTGCGGTACGAAATGGACTTTGTGAGTCGCCGCGCGTCGCTCCGAGTGACGCCAACGACCCGCGCAAACTTGCTGGCGCAAGTGACGAGCGACTGCGGGTTCCTGCAGGAGCTCAACATCATGGACTACAGCTTCCTGCTGGGCGTACGGCACTTCCCCGAGCGGCTCGCGCCGGACGTGCTGGACCACCTGGCGCACAACGCCGTCGCGTCCGCGAACATGACGACCGTGTACTACCTCGGGTTCGTCGACATCCTGCAATACTACAGCCTGGGGTGGAAGATGCAACACTGCCTGCTGGCGTCGCTGTTGGACAAGCGCCGGATCACCGCCTTGCCGCCGGCCGAGTACGCGCTGCGGTTTTTGAACTTCATCCACGAGTACCTGCTGCGCGACCAGGACAGCTCCAACATCCGCTCGTACGGCAGCGTCGGGTATACGCCGCGCGCAGGCGCCGCGCGCTGGCAGGAGTAGAAGGCCCAGGTTCGTGGCCGCCTGGTTGTGTGCAAACATGACGTTCGAACTTGCGTCCATCGATGCGTGCTCGTCGACAGCCTGGGGTCTATATTTACAGCCACAGACCATCGCCCACAGCGTTCAACTGGTCTTCAAGACTGCGACGCGCCAGCCACGGCCGAAGCTCGCTGGATGACTGACAGCACCGAGCTCCGAGCGACGCTCACCCAGCTGTGCTCGGACCTGCTGGCGCCGGACGTGTCGAGAGACGACCAGCGCGACATTCTCCGTTCGCTGGCGTCGCTCGTGGAGCAGTTCCCGCTCTCCAAGAAGAGTCTCGGGCGACTCCTCTCGGACAAGCAGGCACCAGGCGAGGATGCATCCAAGGGTACAGCTTCAACCGCAGCGAAAGCTTTTCGACCCTTGCTCGCCGAGCTAGCCTCACGGTGCCTGTACGACCGAGTGACTTCCCAGAGCGCAATCACGCTGCTGGCCACGCTCGCGCACGACAACGCGATCAACCAGCGGCGGATCGTGCGGTGGGTCCCAGGAGTTCGCCTTCAAGCCGACAGCTTCGGTGACAAGTGTGACGCGAAGACTGCCAAGAGGTGGAGAGGGAGCGACTTGTTCGTGCTGACTGTGCCTGAGCCGATCAAGGCGACATACAGGATGTGGCGCAAGCGACAGCGAGCCATCGACACGCTCGGTGGATGTGGACGCGTGCCGATGGGGACGCCGCCTTCGAAGGACGGCGTTCCGATGCCCTGCTACTGCGACGACTGCCTCGGTGCCGAGCAGTTGCTGTCTACGTGGTGCCGGCATTTCAACGACCTAACACGTTGGACCGCTGACCCGAGTGTGACTACGGACGAGATCGCTGGGGAATGTGGTCCTGGTCAAGACCGACCCGTGCTGTCGACGCTGGACTTCTTTCGCATGGAACTGACAGACTATCAGCTCCGGAGCTGCCGATGCGCACCGGAGACAGTCTCCAACGCTGAGCAAATGGGAGATGACCGGCGCTACGGCAGGATCTACTACTTTGTTCCGCGCGACCAAGCTACCTCGGCGGCCGAGTTCAACCCCGTTCACCACCTGAGCGCCATCCTCATACCCTCCGACGTCTTTGACGCGGTAGAGCAGACCCGGCAACAGCCGTCTTCACCAACTCAGCGGGATAACAGCCCCGGTAACACTGAAGCTCGGCAGCGGGGTGGAAGCAGAATGCCGACGAAGGCGAAGAAGAGGAGGTCGATCAGCTTGACGGCTTGGACGAAGTGCTTTTGCTCGACGACCGTCTGGGAACCACGATGTGCGATTGCGAAGCCCAGGCGAGGCACGACGCATCTTCATCTGATGCTGTGGAATTCCATTCAACTGAAGCGACTCTGATGGGTGAACGATTCATCGCCATGCTGTGCATCGGTCAGCAGGGGATCTCGCGCGCCGATCTGCTTGCGAAGCTAGATGGACAAAGCTCCCTCAAGGAGAGCGACAGTGTCTTGCTGCGCCTTGTCCTGGAGTTCTTTGCCGACGAAGAGTTGATCTCCGTCGTCGCCTTGGACGAGGCGTTTGGCCATCTTGGCTGTCCGTCGACAAGGGAGACCTCCACTGAGGTGTTGCGAAGCGAGTCCTTCGCCGCTGGCGAGACGCCCAGCGATGGCAGCGGTCCAGCCACAGCCCTCATCGACGCTCAGGCAATGGTTTGTGCGTGTCTTTCGGGTCAGAAGCTGAGGATTGAGTTCGTCGTCGACACTGACGCCTTGGCACTCGGCGAGGCGTCCTCGCGCGCAGTGTATGCGGTCGATCTGCTGCAGAGAGACGTGGTGGCAGCGCTTGCGATATCGGACACTCCCATGGCGCTCATCAGCTTGCCCGACGAGGATCTGCGGTCGATATTGAGTCGATGCCGCATCTGTCGGCGTCAAGGCAGCCACGAGGACGACAGGACCGGCATTGCTGGCGGATCTCGCATTTGCCTGCGCTTCAACCGCTTCGCCAGCCTCGACAGACCCACGATAGCGCACCAACTGAACGAGGGAGAAGCGATCTCGAGACACGATGATACGAGTCCTGTCAAGACCCCAGGTGACAAGCCCTCCGGCCCGCTCCCTGGGCTGCCAGACGCAGCCAAGACAGTGATCACTCGCATCCTGAACACCATTGAAGGCGCCAGCGCCACCGAGGGTGTCGCTGAGACGCTCACCTCGCTGGCGCAGCAGCTCTCGGCCGCGATCGCAAGCTGCAACTCGCGGATCCGCGAGCTTTCGACTGGCAAGGGCGGAGCGACGGCTCACGCCAGGCTGGCGGCGACGACTCGGTGCCGCACGTGCCGCGACGAGCTCATCCAGCTGTGCAAGCAGATGAAACTTGCGCGCGAGGAGCGATCCGAGCAGGTGTCGAGCGCTGCCGGCGGTGTCCATGGCCTCCTGTCGTCGAGGAAGCGGCAGGCGCTGCTGCAGTGCAGCGTCCGCGCCGGCCTGCAGTCGGTTCTGGCCGCCAGCGAGCGGTTCGACACGTGGGAGACGCCGGACGAGCGAGTGTCCGCGCTGCGCCTGGACCGCAGCGCGTGGGCGAGCGGCGTGCCGGACTTTGAGTTCTTCCAGGAGCGCGAGGCGCAAGCCGCCGACAACAAGCGCCGGCAGCGCGAGCTGTCTCGCCGGCTGCAGGCGCAGCACCGACGTGCGGGTGGAGGATAGAGGACGAAGGAGTCGCGACCGCTCTCGCACAGGCCAGGAGGTGAATGAGATTGAGGCGCCACATGGGAGTGAGCGAGCGTTCCGCCGTCACATGTGCTTCTTGGTGTAGTCGCCGAACACGAGCTGGTAGTCCTCAACCTGGCGCTGCCTCGTCACGGAGCGAGAGTGAGACGGCGTCGCTTCGAGCGGCCACGCGGCGCAGTGCCGTCCTCACCTTGAGCTGTGCGTTCTCCTCCAGCAGGCGCACGTAGGCCTGCGCCTGGCTGTCCGTCTGCCGCTTGAGGGCCCTGCCGTCGCCACCGCCGCCTCCGTCAGTGCCAGCACACACAGACGCACACTAGACCATGGCGGGCCGCACTCGAGCTCGGCGTCGCGCTGGTTGGCCTCGCCCTGGGCACCCTGCAGACAGAGCTCAAGCCCGCGCGCATAGGCGTCGGCGGCCTTGCGGAAGCTGCGCAGGCCGTACAGCGCCTTGCCCTTGCGCGAGTACGTCTTGGCCCAGCGCGGGTCCAGCTCGGCGGCGCGCTCGGCGTCCTCGAGCGCTTCCTGGAAGCGGCCCAGCGCGCACAGCGCGGCCGACCGGTTGCTCAGCAGCGTGGCCGTGGGCCGCCGCGCGATGCCCAGCGCGTACTCGCGCGCCGCGGCCTCGAACTCGCGCCGCTGGAACAGCTCGTTGCCGCGCGCGCGGTGCTGCGAGTCGTCCTCCTCGCTGGGAGCGCTGCGGCCGTGCGCGGTGGACGCCGACAGCGGCGCGGCGGCGGCCGCCGCATCGCCTGAGGAGCTCGAGGACCCGAACAGCCACTCCATTTTGGCTCGCGACGCGCGGAATTCGCGCATGCGAGGATGGGATTGGCTGAAATAGAGGAGTGAACGGGATTTCAGCCAATGGAAAGAATACAATAATGTCGGGTGACACCATCGCGATCATCAGCTTTGGGCGGAGTAATCACCCGCAATGACGGTATCAGGCGGGAATGATGGTTTTGTCTTGCTTTCACTATGCGACGCCGCCGCCACCAGCGGACACGAGTTGCCGCCGAGGAGCTCCTTGAAGCGCCGACAGCGATCGCCACTGCTGCTCTCGCGCGAAGCCCCAGGCGTCAGAACTCTACAGATAGACAGCGCCTCGCTCGGCCACTTCGCCAGGATGATGCGCTCGCGGCTCGCGCGGTCGCTGGGCGCGGCGGCGCTCGCGGGCGGCGGGCTGTACGCGGTGGACCGCGCCAACGCGTACGTCCGCCCCCACTGCTCGCCGAGGCCGCTTGCCGCCCCCTTGCTGGCGCTGACTCTGACGCTGACGGTGGTGACGACAGCCAGGTGTACTCACGGTCGGCGCGGGTATTCTCCACCGGCGCGCAGGTGGTGGTGGACTACCGGCGCAACTTGCGTGGGACGCCTCGCGAGGACCCGGCGTACCGCGACAAGCTGGCGGCGCTCAACCAGCGCGTGGCGGACCGGCTGCTGCGCCTGTGCTTCCTGAACGGCGGCATCTACACCAAGTTCGGGCAGCAACTCGCAACCTTCAACCACGGCCTGCCCAAGGAGTACACGCAGACACTGGCGCAGCTGCAGGACCAGGCGCGGCCCGTGCCCTTCGACGTGGCCAAGCGCACGGTCGAGCAGGAGCTTGGCGGCCCGTGGACCGACGCCTTCCGCGAGTTCGACCGCCAGCCCATCGCCGCGGCCTCGCTCGCCCAGGTGCACCACGCGGTCGACCGCCGCGGCCGCGAGGTCGCCGTCAAGGTGCAATATCCGCACCTGGAGGCGCAGATGCGCGCAGACATGACCGTCATGCGCTGGGCCGTCCAGCTCACCGAGTACTTCTTCCCGGACCTGCAGATCCAATGGATGTTCCCAGAGTTCGAGCGCGCGCTCGCCGCAGAGGTTCGCGCTCCTCACTGGCGTCTTCATGCGCGGCCTCCAACTCACTGGTCTAACGAGTGTCTGTTGCTCCTGGCGGATGTGGTGCAGCTCAACTTTGACAACGAGAAGCAGAACAGCAGGCGCATCGCCGAGTGTCTGAAGCACAACCCGGCGGTGCACGTGCCCGTCGTGTACGACGAGTTGAGCTCGCGCCGGATGCTGACGATGGAGTTCATCCACGCGCCGAAGATCTCGCAGGTCGGCGCCATCTCGGAGCTCGGGCTCGAGCCCAGCAAGGTCGCCCACGTGCTCTGCGAGGTCTTCAGCGAGATGATCTTCTGCCACGGGTTCGTCCACTGCGACCCGCACGCCGGCAACATCTTCGTCCGCGCGAACCCAGACCCGTCTGCCCCCGCCAAAGAGCAGCTCGTGCTGCTAGACCACGGGCTCTACCGCGAGCTGGACGAAGACTTCCGCAAGACGTACTGCGACTTGTGGCGAGCCATGCTGCTCCGAGACTCCAAGCTGTTACAGGAGTGCGGGGACAAGCTCAAGGTCGGAGAGCTGGTGCAGTTCCTGCCGCTCATGTTCACCTACCGGCCGATCAGCCACAAGGGCCGGCTAGACGAGTCCATGACGCAGGAGGAGCGGGAGAAGATCGTTGAGAAGCTCAAGGGCCTCCGCGCTGGCGACGTACGTTCGCTGTCAGTGTGGAAGTAGCGAATGATGGGATTCCTGTATGGCTGACCCTCGGCTGTGCTATCCCAGGTCTGGGACTTCATGGAGCAACTGCCGAGAGACATGCTCTTCGTCTTCCGCACCAACAACATGGTCCGCGCACTCAACAAGGACCTAGGCGGCTCGACCCAGTGCGTCACTGGCCCTCGCACCGATCACCCTCTCAGTTGCACTGACGCATGGTTGTGCGTCTCTGATGGCAGGGACCGGTTCTCCATCATGGGCGAGTACGCGGCGCGGGGCCACACGGAGTTCTACGCCAGCGCGACTGGGAGCGAGCACGCGAGTTCCTGGAGCAGCATCAAGTACTGGTGGGACCACTCGAACCTCGTGTTCCGCCTGCGGGTGCTCGACTACGCCATGAGTCTGTTCCGGTACTGGCGCGGCGGAGAGGAGCCGGCCAAGCTTAAGCACGTCGGGTGAAGAGGCTCTGCAGGTGATCCGGTCGGCGCACGCGGTGATCCGAGCGGTGCGGGGGCTAACGTATTTCTCAATAGAGATCGCGAACAAGGAGAGGGAGGGTCTTGTTGCCGTCGACACTACCGGATGAGCTTGTTGAGCGCGGCTGACAACCGCGGCGATTTCTTGTACGACTTGAGGGACCGCGGAGTGAGCGGCATGGTCGGCGTGAGCTCTGGTGGGCGAGCTTCTTCGGCCGCCGCCGCCTTGAGCGACAGTCGGCGGCTCGACGATCCCGTGCCGATGGCCGGCAGTAGTCCTGGGATGGACACCGTGAGCTTGCGCAGGCCGCCCTTGCCCGAGTGCGCGACCGCGGCCGATGCTGTTGAGAGCTTCCGCGAAGGCTCGGCGTCCTGGAGAGTGAACAGTCCAGCGGCACCGATGGTCCGCGTCGCCGACTGGAACACGGCCGCCGCTCGTCCCGCGGGCTTCCTCGACCGGAGGACGTACGGGCGTGTGGAGGACTCGAAGAAGCCGGCGATCTGCTCGCGGAGCTGCGGGAAGTTGATGGGCAGTGTGGCGAAGTAGAGCGCGCCAGCGGCGAGGCACTCGGCCACAACCGCTTCGAGCCGCGCTGGTGACTCGTCCGGACCGGTGATGCCGCCGAGGAGAATAACGCGCCTCCCGATAAGGTGCTGGATGGCGAGCAGCTTGTCACGTGCGGCTTCGAGCTCGCTGCCAACGTCGAAGCAGACCTGGCAGGAATCGTTCAGGTCGATCAGCGGCCAGGGAGCCAGCAACTCGAGCGTGGGCGTACGTACCAGGTCGGTGTCGCGGCCCACGTCGGACTCGAGCAGCGAGAAGAGAGCCGCCTCGTCAGTGGTTGTCGTGACGGAGCCGAGACCCAGGAGCTGGATGTACCGTCCCGCGACGGCTGTGCTCGTGCCGCTCGCGACGCCTCCGACGACAATCTCCGGCACCTTCGGCGGCAGGTCAGCGGGTCTATCGCACCACGTCAAGGCAGTTGAGTTGGCCAGTCCGCTGCAAGGTAACCAATGCCATCAATGAGGCGCGCGGCCCAAGAGTAAAACACACCGGGTCGGCTCAGGCTTGGGCTCGTCAGGTGTCGG
This sequence comes from Phytopythium litorale, assembly GCA_023338075.1. Classification (NCBI taxonomy): domain Eukaryota; phylum Oomycota; class Peronosporomycetes; order Pythiales; family Pythiaceae; genus Phytopythium; species Phytopythium litorale. The sequence goes on from JAADYB010000157.1 coordinate 14,014, forward strand.
CTCCGGCATGGCCTCCTCGAACGCGAAGTCCACGCCTTGGGGCTCGCGGTCGCGGTCGTCAGTACTCACATGGTTCCCTTCGGCGTCGCTCAGCGCGCTGTCGGACTCCAGCGGCCCGGCCCTAGATGCCCGGGACGCAACCTCCGATCGCCGCCGCGACAGCTCATCCTCATCATCCAGCACCACGTCAACCACCAGCGCCACAGCAGCAGACGACCGCCGCCTTTGATCTTCGTCTTCACAAACCCCGGCGGCGGTCCCGTTGTTTGACGAAGTGGAGTCGCCAACGTCGGCGACTTGACTAGGCGACGGCTCAAGCACCGCGTCACTCCCGTCGGTACCGCCGATGTGTTCATCGCCACAAGCCTCGCGGTTGCTGGCGTCATGAGCTTGATCAACCAGAGCGACGTGGTGACCCGCGTGGTCGTCGACTGCTGTCTCGCCAGTCTCCAGCTCGTCTTCGGACCGCTCGGACGTGTGCCGCGAGTCACCGCTGGGCTTCTTCTTGCGCTTGCCGCGCTTGTGCTTGCCGCCCTTGCGCTCCTTCCCGTGCCCGCGTGCGTCATCGCCATCGTCACCCTCACCCTCGTGACCATCAGTGCGCTTGCCGCTCGAATGCGCCGGCTTGTGCGCTCGCTTGTCGGTCGCCGGGGACGTCGGGGGAAGCGATGGCGGCTCCTTCGGCAGCGTCCGCTTGAACGACTTGGCGCCGAGAGCAAGCTGACTGCCCTTGCGCTGGATGGGCGACGATGACTGGCGGCGAGTGGCGGAGTCCGCCGTCGCCTCGCCGTCACCATCAGTGTCGTCCGTGGCAAGGAGAGCGACGAACTCGTCATCTCCAGGCTCCATGCCCAGCAGCGCGACTTCGTCGACAGGCCTGAGCTCGTGATAGTCGCGCTTGACGTAGGCGCCGACGGCACCGGCCGCGACCGTGTGCTGCACCCACTGCTGCGCATCTGCGACGATTGTCTCGCCCGTACCGGCGACCACGGCACCGTAGAAGTGGTCGTACGCGGCCTCGGCGTCCGCGTCGTCGTCCACGGCGACCCCGTGCGCCGCCAGCTCGGCCTTGATCTGCTGCAGCATGGCGTGCGCAAGGGCCTTGAGGTCGTCTCCGTCGCGCACCACGAACATCTCGTACAGCGCCGCGTACTGTCGCCTGGCGGCCTCCTCGCTCAGCTCGCGCGCGTTCTCCACGCCGAACTTAACCAGCTCGTCGCGGACGGCGCCGCTCTCGGTCTGCTTCTCGAGCGAGATGCGCTTCTCGATCAGGAAGCTCGTCTTGAGAGCCGTCACCAAGTCCGGGTCCGCCACGCTGATGTCGTGGATCGAATTGAGGCGCCTCCGGCCGCCAGACATCGGCTCTCCAACGCCAGTGTCGACGCCGGTGTCGGCGCCGGTGCCGACTCTGATGCCGACGCTGGTGCTGACATTGATACTGTCGCCGGTGCCGACGCCGGTGGCGGCAAGCGGCCATGCCGGACCACTCGCGAGGAAAGACACCGGCTGGGAGGCTCCGTCGTTGAGGTCTGCGCTGAGAGGCCCTCGGTCGCCGCCTCGGACCTTCGCTCCGGCGTCTACACCGCCGGCAACCTGGCTGCTGAAGGCGCCTCCAGCGGCTGACGGTCTCCGACGCAGCACCATACCGTCCTCCAGACTGTAGTCGGTGTGCTCGAAAGTCTGCGCGAGCTGGCGGAACATGGCGAGCAGCTCGCGCAGCTCGTGGCCGATCTTGTCGCCCGAGACGCTGGTGCGCTGCAGGTAGGCGACGCGCTCCTGCTCGACCATGGTCGGGTCGGCGCTGGCGAGCTCGCCGATGGTGCGCACGCCGCGCGGGGCCACGATGCGCGCGACCGAGGCGAAGCGTGAAATAGTGCTGAGCGGGATGGCCTTGACCACGACGGCCTCGTCGAAGTTGTCGGACAGCGCGAGCTTGAGCGTGTGGCCGTCCAGGAAGACGACCACGCGCACCGTCACGCGGCGCAGCAGCAGCTCGAGAAAGCGTACGTACGTGGCCTCCTCCACGTCGCACGTCCACACGTCCACGAGCTCGAACATGGCCGAGAAGAACTGCTCGAAGGCCAGCGCCTGCCCATGACGGCTGTCCACGTCCCAGTCGCACAAGATCTGCTTGCGCGCCAGCTCGAGGGAGAAGTCGTCACGCAGCACCTTGAAGATGAGTAGCATGAGCGCCATGTAGTCGTCGGCGTGGATCTCGACGGACGAGGCCGGCGGTGCCGAGAGAGTAACGGGAGCGGCGGCCGAGGTGGCGGCGCTGGCCTCTTTGTCGCCTCGAGCCACGTCCCAAAGGAAGACGATCTTGTCACGCAGTGCCTCGGAGAAGCGCAGCGCGCGGCGCCGGGCGAGCGCCGAGCCTTCGTTCAGCTCGCGGTCGCCCTGCAGGTGGAACGGTAGACTGGCCGAAAGCGCGAAGCCCTCTCGCTGGTGCTCGAACTGCGCGTCCTGCCGCGGGTCGGCGGTCGACACGGTCTCGAGGTCCGCCAGCACTTTGAACGACGACTGTCGCGGCAGGGACGTGGCCGGCGAGGGCGGCACATTGCGATGTGAGGAGTGGAGTGGAGCGGCGCTGGCTGCAGTGTCGGTGACTTGCTGGATGTGCTGGTTGAGCCGCACGACGAGGCTCAGGTCGTTGAAGATATCCTTGCCGCCCATGAGCAGCCGACGAGCATGCCGACGTCGATCGGTGTCCAGGTGAGCTGACGATCAATCAAGGAGGGATCAGGCGAAGGAGAGCAGCGACACCCAAGAATTCAAGAGCATTGTCGCGGTGTGACCACTATTTTTGGCGGCGGGGAGGTGACAAGTTGATGTCTGGCCAACGAACCGTCATGGTGGCGGCGCGTTTCACTCGTGCCCTCCAGGCGCGCGGAATGGATGCCGCCAGCGGCGTAAGTTACGCCAATTCCCGAGCGTTCGCGCCGGCTTCCGAGCGCTCCATCGCATTCACCGAGGCGAAACACCACCGAGGCGCGTGACTGGCGCGCGAATATCGCATCAGAGACGAACCGGGAGAAGCGAGTCTGGCTGCGTTGAGGAACGAGCGAGCGAGCAAGACTCATAGCTGGAGCATTCGACTCGAGTCGACAAGCAGCACGACGGCTGCCATGTCGCCGCTGCTGACGAAGCTGAGGCTACGCCAAGGAGACAAGTCGCTCTCCGGTGCGTCTTTGCCAAGCCTGCTGCCTCCGTCGTGGTGGATCGGGGGCTAACGCTCGGATGGACAGAGGCGATCGCCGACCAAATGTGCCAGGAGATCGCGACGGATGCGGACGCAGTGCTGGCGCAGGCGACCCGCGCGATGGCGACCATCCAGAGCTACAGCGGGTGTCGGTCGCTGATTCAGAAGGTAGCTGGGATGCTGCAGTGAACATGAAGCGGCATGAGACTGACGAGTTGCATATAACCACAGTCGATTCGCTCGCCGAGCGACGCGCAGCTGACTTCGCAGGCCCTTGCGGCGCTGACGCCTAACGTCCGCCTTATCCAGTCCTTCTATGAGACCTCACTGGTGGTCGGTACGTCTCCCGTCATATTGTTGCTGGATGAAGATGTTCCCTCACCCGACGACGCCTCACCGCGCTGGCACACTCACAGAGCCCGTGTTCTCCGCCCTCATCCAGCTCTCGAGTCGCAAGGGTAGGTCACCTTGAGTGCGCGGGCGGCTTCATCAAAACGAGAGGCTCTGACACATATGCTGGACGCCTCGTCACAGCGACCAAGCGGTCCGCCGGCTTCCTCATGGACAAGGTCGCGAGCCTGCTGGACTTTGCCATCTGCTTCGACAATATCAAGGCCGTCAAGCCCGACGTCCAGAACGACCTCAGCTTCTTCCGGCGGCTCGCGGCTGTCAGTTCGATGACCAACCAGATCGAGAGGTACGCAGAGCTGCGAGTCCCTCCTTCTCAAAGCTATCATCATAATCTTACCGGGATGCGTTCCCCTTCTGCCGTCAGCATCGCGGACGCTCCGCTCAACACGCTGTCGTTCTTCGTGGCGGAGCATAACCCGATGACCAAGGCGCTCGTGCGCGCCGTGGAGGACGCAATGAAGAAGGAGCCCGCGAGTGTGTCGGTGATGGCGCAGCTGGCCAACTCGCTGTGCAGCGCCGTCGCCAACCAAAAGTGCGTCGACAGTCGCTCGGGATGCTTTCCCCATCCTCAGACCGCGCTGACACGCCCGGTCAATGCTCGAAACAGAGTCAAGGACGATCGGCACTCACTGCGCACGCTGCGCGCGATGACCGGGGCGATCCTCGTGTACGACCACACCAACACCAATGGCGCGTTCGGCTCCAAGTCGGAGATCAAGGTGAGTCTACGCCTTGGGCTGTCTTGGGATGTGTGCATTGCCTCCATGTTCTGACGGTGCCCGGCGAAGATCAAGCGGTGCCTGAAGGAGCTCGCGGGTCGGCAGGCGGCGTCCCAAGGCGCGACGGCCGCGCTGATGGACACCATCCGGTACTCGAGTCTGCACTTCAGCGACGCCGAGACGCCCGACAAGCTGCGGCAGCTCATGGACAAGTGACCGGCAGCCGAGCAGCGTCTAATTTATTTCCTCAGACCACTGCAACGTGTTCAGGCCCCAATATAAGTGCTGCTCGTCGGCGCGACTGGAGAAATCCGCGTCGTTTCGTGTTCCGCACGCCCATAATACTGTAATTTTGGGGGTTGAAATGATCTAGTTTGGGCCAATGCTCTGTTTGACACGCATTTCCCGAGAGAAGTGCGGAACGAGGAGCGGAACGATGCACGTGGTGGTGGACACGGACGCGGGCGTGGACGACGCCGTGGCCGTCATGATGGCGCTGCATGCCTTCCCGGCGGACGTGGCGGCCATCACGACCGTCTTCGGGAACGTGGACCTGCACCAGGCGGACCACAACGTCGCGCAGTGCGTCCGCTTCCTCGGCTAGAGAGAGAGAGAGAGAGATCAGCACGGCCGCCTTGTTGCCGATACCGTCGTGACTGACCGTTTGCCTGTCCCTTGTCGGCAGCATGCTCGAGGCGCTGGGGCGGACGGACGTGCCGGTGTACAGCGGCGCGCGCCGACCCATCGTGGCGAGCGTCACGGACGAAAAGTGGGAGGTGCGGCTGCTGTCCGTCATGCCGGGGAGAGGTTCGGCGCTGACGATGGCTGGACCGAACCACTTGGACGCGCGCAGGGCCACGGACCGGACGGATTGGGCGGGGAGGCGGGGCTGGCGGCGGCCGAGCGGCGCGTGGCGCGGCGCAACGACGCGGTGCACGCGCTGATCGAGCTGGGCCAGGCGCACGCGGGCGAGCTGGTGGTGATCGCCATCGGGCCGCTGACCAACGTGGCGCTGGCCATGCTGCTGGAGCCGGCGTTCGCGCGCAACCTGCGGCGCCTGGTGGTCATGGGTGGGCTGTCGCGCGGAGAGGGCAACTCGACGCCGCACGCCGAGTTCAACGTGGCGTGCGACCCGGAGGCGACGCACATCGTGTACGAGCACTGCTCGGCCGACCAGCTCGTGGTCGTGCCCTTCGAGACGTGCGCTGACAACACGCTGTCCTGGGAGACGTTCGACCGCGTCTTCCGCGACGAGAGCAAGCCCACGGCCGCGTACATCCGCAAGATCTGGCGCTTCAACCGCTCCTTCTCGCCCGAGGGCTTCCTGCCCTGCGACGCCTACGCCGTGGCCGTGCTGCTGCACGACCGGTACGTCACCAAGTCCAAGCGCGTGCGCGGCGCCATCCACCTGGCGCACGACGAGCGCCGTGGCGCCTGCGTCTGGCAAGAGGACTGCGAGTCCAAGGACGCCAACGCGACGCTCGTCACCGAGGTGGACAAGGCCGTGTTCGTGCAGCTGCTGGAAAATCTGGCGGCGTGAGCCCAGTCAGGGACGAACAACATGAGTCTTTAGAGGTTAAGGAATGATCCCTGAGCCGCTCAGCCACGAGGTCTATGCGGTCGCTGCGGCCTCCTCTTCGGCGGCGGCCGCGGGTTTCCGGAAGATGGCGTGCACCCAGACGCGGAAGCGCACGATGTTCTGCTGGCGGTTGACGTACTGGCGTCGGATGTACTCGTTCTCGACGAGCTCGAGCCCGGCGTCGAGGAAGAGCTTCTCGACCTCCTCGGTCGTAAAATAGTAGGCGCGCGTGTTGTCCTGGCGCACGTAAAAGTTGTCCTGCAGCTTGTGGCCGGGCTTGAAGCGCAGCTGCGCCTGGTCGTAGCGGCCGTAGTCGCGGAAGAAGAGCTTGCCGCCGGGCCGGACGGCCGCCGCCACCTTGGCCACGGCTGCCGGCATCTTGTCCGGGTGCAGCGCCGACAGGCAGAAGAGCACGAGCGCGAAGTCCACGCCGCCACCCGCCAAGGCGGCCTCGGGCAGCGGGTCGCTCGTGATGTCGCACACGGCCGCGGCCACGCGCGCCTCGTCGTACAGCGGCTGCTTCTGCTCGTGCACGGGCGTCAGTCGGGAGCGCGTCGAGACGTTGGTTGGGGTTTCGAGTCCAGCCATGGCGGGCGTACCTTGAGCAGGTCGATGGCCGAGGCGGCAAAGTCGATGCAGACCAAGTGAAGCCGCGGGTTGACCTCTAGCAGCGGCAGCGCGGCGTTGCCGACGCCGCAGCCGACCTCGAGCAGCGTGCGCGTGTGTCCCTCGGGCGGGGCGACGCCCAGGTCCGGGAAGACTAGGTGCAGGTAGTGCCGGTCCTTGTAGAAGTTGGTCGCGTTGCGCTTGTAGAACGTGTCCCAGCTCTTGGCCGCTTCCCTCTCGTACTTGTCTGCGCGTGTACGGCGAGCGGAGAGGCGTCAGTCCGCGTCCGAGGCGGCGCGGAGGAGCAAGGAGGAGCATGGAGGAGCGAGCGACGCACCCTGCCAGAAGGCGGGGATGGAGGACGCGTCCCTGGCCAGCAGCTCGGCCGCCAGCCGCTCGCGCTCCTCGGTCCACACGTCGTCGCACACGACGCGCTCCGGGTCCTGCAGCACCAGCGCCGGCACGCCCGCCTGCGCCACCAGCGCCGCGATCTCGTCGTTGGCGGCGCTCATGTCAGCCGTCCGGCAGGAATTACACTGACGCCCAGTATGGAAGACGACTGGAACCAGTCGACCGACTCGCCGTGCCACTCACGCTCCAGCGACCTTCGCGCGACTTTCCTGCGACGTGTGAACGTTGACGCGACCTTCGCGCGACCTGTGGACCCGAAAGGTCGCCCAGTTCCGCGCTGGAGCACTTGAGCAGCTTCCTCCAGCATGGAGGCGATCCGGTGCCGCGGGTCCAAGGTGTGCAGCCCGTTCGTGACGGGCGAGGCGATCCACTACGTGTCGGCGGGCACGGGCGAGGTCTTCCGCTGGTCGGCGCCGGACGCGCACGCGGCGGTGGCCTTCACGGGCGGCGAGCCGCTCGGCGCGCAGCTGGACGCGGCCGGCCGGCTGCACGTGGCGGACGGGGGGCACGGCGCCGTGCTCCGCGTGGACGCGGGCGGCTCGCAGCCGGGCGTCATGGTGCGCGCGTACGAGGACCGCGCGCTGCTCGGGCCCAACGGACTCGCCTTCTCGCCGGACGGCGCTCTCTTCTTCTCGGATAGCGGGCCGCTGGGCGAGACGACGCTCGAGCGCCCGCGCGGCAGCGTCTTCTGCATCGCCGCGAGCCCCAGCGGCGGCCAGACACTGCGCCCGCTGGCGCTCGAGTGCCTCGCGCACCCGTGGGGCGTCGCCGCCTCGGCCGACGCCGTGTTCGTGGCCGAGACCATGCGCAACCGCGTGCTGCGGCTGCGCGCGAGGCCCAGCGGCGCCTTCCACGTGAGCGTTTTCTGCCAGTTCGCGGGCGGCATGGGGCCCTCAGGCCTCGCCTGCGACATCAACGGCCAGCTTTACGTCGGTCACTACGACTTCGCGGGTGGGCATCGCTCCACACACCCGTCTATTATGCATGTGCACTCGTGCTGACGCTGATGCTCGCGTGCTCCTCGGACCGCCAGGTGGCAGCTCGGCGCTCGGGAAGGTGTCAGTGCTGTCGCGCGACGGAGAGCTGCTGCGGACGATCGAGATCCCCGGCACCGAGATCACGGGGCTGTGCTTGAGGTCGGCTGCTCTCAGCCCCACCTCCTTTGTAGTTGCTGCTGCTGACTCTTGTCGATGGATGGCGCAGCGCGGACGAGGACTACTTGATCGTCACCGAGGCGTCGACCAACTCGATCCACCGCCTCACGATTCGATGAGGCGCGGACTACGACTGGCTCGGGCTCTCGCTGACCACGACCTCGCCGAGGAAGAGCTCGCGCAGCAGCTGCTCCGCCGCCTTGGGCTTGTACTTGAGGTACTTGGACGTGTTCTTCTTGGAGAAGTGGACCACCGAGTATCTGGGGACGTTGCAAGACCAGTTAGCACCTTCACTTTTGGGATATCCACTCCACATCAACGCACTTGTCGAAGAAGACCGTGTACTGCGGGATGATAGCGTCGACGGCAGCCTGGATCAGCTGTAAGCGAACTTCAGGCTCCGTCACGACGAACTGGCGCTGCGTCTTGTGAATTGCCTCGATCTCAGAGTTGAATCTCTGTGCCGCCGTGCCATCCGTTAGCTAAACCTTCAGCTCTCCTCACAGCACAACGGAACATGCACGCACCGCAAACTTCTCCTTCAGCAGGCGCCCACTCTCGAGAGTGAGCAACGTGCCACCCTTAGCGTAGTGCAGCGTCTCCCTGGGATCGACGAGGTACTCCTTGAACGACGCGTAGCTGCCCTGCACGAACTGGGCGATCGCCTTGTCGCGAAGGCCTTCGACGCGTCCCTTGATCTCTACCTGCAGATACGCATCGAGCTCTGCCTCGTCGTCTTGGGGGCAGTGCGGAATGGATTTCGCGATGTAGCTGAAGTTGTTGGCCAGGAAGATGCACTTGAGATCGCCTCGACCCTTGAACTGCGCACTCTTGGACTGCAGCGACTCGACCAGCTGCATTACTGCCGTCTCAATGAACGACGTCGGTGTCATGTTCGAGTCCTTCGCCAGTAGTACTCTCAGCGGCTTGGTGTGTTCGCAAAGCTGGCGGACGAAGCTCAACATCTGTGAAGCGCAAGAAGCAAACAGGTAAGCTTTAGTCGGCCGAGACAAGACATTGGTCTGCCAGCAAATGCGAGGGAAGGCTCACATGACTGGAAACAGCGTGGACGTTTCCATCTTTGGTGACCGATCGGTCAGTCGAAGTGAGGTGCTCTGTCAGCTCGAGTTGGAAACCGAAGAGCCTTTGCTTCGTCGCCTGCGCCACATCTGAAACAGTAGCGATGAGCAGCTTGGAGAGAACCCACGGGTCGTCCAGTCCTTTTCCCTTCCGGTCCCGCAGCAGAAGCGGAGGCGACAAGATTGCCTCGTAGTCGTCCATTCTCTGGACGAGGCTTTCATGAAGGAGCAGCATCTTGAAGAGCATTTGCTGCTTTGTGCTCGCTTGGGTCTTGACTGGCGCTCCCAGGTCGGTCCTCAACGCGAGCAGGATCGGGTGGCATGCGTAGCGGAAGGCTGCGTTTGCGAGCTCTTCGGTCGAGAAGATACTGGCCGACAGATGCTTTTCAGACTTGATGCTGGTCTCCACGTCCTTGAGCCGCTTCGAGAGCTGCAGTATGGGCTCTGCGACGTCGAACCCGAGCGAATTGGGCTGCGATTCGTCACTCAACACCATCTTCACCACCTGGAATCTCTGCTTGCCATACTCTGTGAGCAACTCCGTCTGGTCAATGTTCGCGCTGAGCAAGCAGCGCAGCAGCTGCGTCGCGCGCGCCAAGTCGTGCTGGTGCGGCTTGCTCCACGCCACGGCATCGTCGGCGTCGCGGCTTCCTCGCGACAGCACGCCCACGGCGCTCACGAACTCGGCTTTGAGCTTCTTACGCGCCTGGCTCAGGAGCTCTTTCGCCTGCTCCAGCGCCTTGGCCGAGCCCTCGTAGAACTTGTGAGTCTCCAGGAACGCAACGGCGGCCAGCAGCTTGTGCAGCGCCGCGACGTACTCTTCCAGGTCGACTTTGGCGCCAGCCCCGACCAGCGTCGGCGCCAGCTTTGGTCCACGAGAGTGCAGACGCATCGGTCAGCGAGGAGACTACGGCTCACAGAGAGCAGGGCGGACGCACCTCCTGCGCGGCGACAAAGTTCTTGTTGATGCGCTGCAGCTCGAGCACGCACAGGTCGATGTTCTTCTGCGTGGCGCGCAGCTTCTCCGTGAGCGTGTAGATGGGCAGCATCTCGCGCTCGACGCCCAGCAGCCCGCCCTGCAGCGCCCCGAGCGACGCGCGCACCTCGCCCATCTGCGTCTACACCCCGCGGCCGTCAGCACTCCCACGCCCGCCACCGACGCCACAGACACCCGCAGACACCCACGCGGAGCCCGGACGCACCTGGTTGTCGCGGATGGCGCCCCGGATGCGCGCCACGTCGTCCCGGTACGCGCCGTACACCTCCATGCCCGCCATCGCTCGCCCCCGCACCAAGTGATCCGGGAATAATGCACGGGGTGGCGTTGGCCTTTCTGGGCACGGTTCTGCTGCAGTTGAATTGAACTTGCCGCCAAAGATAAACGACGATCACTCTTCCATCGGAGTGCGTGTGCCGTCCGTGTAGAGGGGCGGTACCGTCGGTAACCCGCTCGTGTAGAGGGAGTCCTGTGCGGCATCGCGAGAAAAGGCCTTCCGCGACGGCAATTGCATATTCAGCGGGGGAAGAAGCCCCGGCACGCTCAAGACTCGGCCGCATAAGCGCCGCGCTCCCTCTCCCCTCGCCGCGCCCCCCGCACCGCACCGCCCGTCCCTCACCCCGCCGCCGACGATGATCTCGCGCCTGCGCTTCGCCGGCGGGAACTCGTCCAGCAGCGGCGCCGGCGGCGGGAATGGCGCGACCAGCACGGCCAGCAGCATCTTCGGCGCGACCATGAGCGCCATCAGCAGCGGGTCCATCCTGCCGGGCTCGTCCAGCCTCGAGAGCGCGGCGGCCACAGCGGCGGCGAACGCGTCGGCCGCGTCCGGAGGCGCAGGTACGACGGCGGACGCCGCTCCCTCCCCCTCGTCCGGCTCGGGCGACGGGCTGCCCCCGGGGTGGCGACTGGTGAGCAGCAGGCATACGGGGAAGGACTACTTCCTGCACCTCGCGTCCGGCCACACGCAATGGGTCGCACCCACGGACGCGGACCCCAAGCGTATGCCCGTCTGCCTGCCTGCCTTTGCCCGTCCCGCCCGCGCGCGACTCGCGGCGGGGGCCGTCCGGACTCCGGGCGCTTCCACGCGTACACCGCGGGACTAACGCGTCTACTGTGCTGCTGTGACAGGCTCCGAGACGCCGTCCGGACAGAAGGCGAGCTCCGGCGTCTTCTTCGGCGTCTCGCGCATGGTCGGGCTCATCAACCAGGCCAACACGCGGCTGCAGACGACGCTCAACAACTCGGCCACGGGCGGCTCCACCAAGTCGATGCAGTCGCGCAACTCGCAGGACGTCGACCGGGAGGGGCAGGTGGTCGTCGAGATGTTCGAGAACGAGCGCCTGGAAGGCAAGCTGCAGCCCGGAGACCCCAAGAAGTTCAGCGACCGCGACGCCGCCGCCGGCTCCGGGCACGACGCGCTGCCGGACGGCGAGCTGCCGCCGGGCTACGAGTGGTCGACCGACTGGGAGATCGACCTCAACTTCAACTCTGTGGACCGGGATGGTACGTTCGCTCCTCACCTCGACGATTTGGGGAGCGTGATCTCACCACCCGTGCGCTCTGCTGCGTAGGCTGGACGTACGCTGTGGACTTTGCGGAGATCGTGCGCTTGCTGAACGACGACCTCAGCCACGCGTCTCGGCACCCGAACGACTCCGTACGCCGCCGCCGGTGGATCCGGTATCGGCAGCCGGTCGAGGACGGGTCCGCGCCACCGCAGTCGCCGACGGAATCGGTCGACAACGGCCGGTCGCTGGGCTCCTCGGCCGCCTCCAACACGTGGGCGTCCGAGTCCGGGAACGGCATGGGCGACTCGTACGCCAACCCTGCACTGGACGATGACGACGACCCGTTCTACCGCACGGCGCAGAAGACCCAGTCGGGCTTCCGCGTGAACGTCAACTTTGCGCACCGCGGCAAGAAGGACAACACGAAAGACTACCAGAGCATCAACCTCTCGGACGTCATGTGGCTCGTGAACGCGCACGACGTGACCAACGCGCCGACAGACGAGCTCATGCGCGAGAAGACGGCGAACCTGGAGGAGCAGATCAAGGAGGCGACCGTGCGCTCGAAGACGCTCGAGAAGGACCTGCGGTCGCAGCACGACAAGCAGTCCAAGGAGCTCGTGGCGCAGAAGAAGAAGTACGAGGCGCTCATGGCGCAGTACAAGAAGATCAAGCAGGAGAACGAGACGCTACAGGACAGCGTGGCCACACACCGAAGCTCCGTGGACGAGCTCCGCAAGGAAGCGGTGGGTGCTTGTGGGAACATCGCCGTGTTGCGCTCACTTCATTCGACTCACATTTGCTCGTTGTGCCTGTGTGCGTGTTCTACAGACCGAGAAAGACATGGTGGCGGTACGTGTGCTGCGCCAACATATCTACATTTTCACCCGGGGCGTGACTCTGACGATGTCCATCTCTTGATGCTGCGCGAACACGCAGAACGAGGAGCAGCGCGCGCTGAACGCGGAGATGCTGGCAGCGAACCAGGCGCTGGAGGAGAAGGCCAAGGCGCTGGCGACCGCGCGGCTGCGCTATAAGCGTGACAACAAGCAGCTCGCGTCCGCGGTGGACGACGCCAAGAAGCGGCTGGAGCAGTACAAGGCCAAGGCCAACGTGGACTCGCAGGACCCGGTGGCGAAGGAGCTCAAGGCCGAGATGGAGAAGGTGCGGCAGCTGCACTCGAAGCTCGAGGCCGTTCGGCAGCACCGCCTGGCCGTTGAAGAGGAGAGCAAGACGCTATTTAACCAAGTGGTGGAGAAGAAGGCGGACCTCAAGTTCAAGTCCAAGAAGAAGGCAAGTGGCGTCCGGAGTTGTGTTTGCATGCTTTGGTCTGTGGTGCTGACCGTGGCGGTGGTGGTGTGTGGCGCTGGATGGTGCAGATGGAGACGGCGATGCAGGAGGTGGACGGCAAGATCAAGAAGCTCAAGGAGGAGCAGGCCGCGCTCTCCAAGAGCCTGGCGCAGAAGCCCGAGGGCGACGCGCTGCGCAAGCTCAACGCGCGGAGGAACGACATCCGCAGCGAGCTCGGCGCGCTCAAGGAGCGGCGGACGATGCTGCAGGCCGAGAAGCGCAAGCAGGACGGCGTGGAGCTGTAGATTGCGGCTCGAGCGCTCGAGGCGCTCGGTCTTGCGTCTCAGCTCGCGAAGGAGGAGTGGAAGCGTTGAAGAGAGCTCGATCGTTTCTTGTGCGCGCTTGGCCTTGAGTGAGCTGTCGACTCGCGTCAATATATATTTTCTGTTTGCAGTCAAAATTGCATGCCGAGCGGCATCATGCCGCCACCCCGCCGCCACTGGATGGCAATAGAGCACGGAAGTGCCCTTACACTGTCGTCGCGCCTGAGGTGGAGAACATGGCGTCAGAGTCGACGACTCGGTGCTCACCGCACCACCTTGGAGATCTGGAGAGACTCGCACAAGACGGCGAGTGATTCGTCCACCATGTGGTCGAGCACCAGCGTCACGTTGGACCCGAAGCAACTGATGTTGAGCACCTGCGTGTCTGTGCTGCACCCAGACATGGCCGCGACCACGCCGGTCTCGTCGAAGCCGAAAGTGCGTCCACAAAGCTTGATGGCGCGCCACCGGTCGGGAGACACGATCATGGAGTCCTCGGCGAAGGCGGATAGGCACCGCTCGTGCATGATCAGGCTCACTTCTTCCGCCGTCTCGCAGTAGCACCAGAAGGAGAACCCTGCGTCGGGCGTTCGCTCGGCCGTTCCGTCGTCAGCCGAGTCCGACATGAGAACGAGCTGGGTGAGCCCGTATGCGTTCTCCCGGAGTGCCTCCTTCTGGAGCCGGACCAGCACGAGAGATTCCGGGTACACTGCACGGCGATACAACGGTCAGAGGAAAACTGCGATGCTCACAAAAATGCACAGCCATTGGAAAGCATCCTTACCAACAAGGTACTGGTCCGAGTCCACGATGCCAGAGACGGAGATAGCGGTGCATCCATCTTCACCCTCGGCCGTCGAGAGCTTCGCCTCGGCATCGTCAGCAGATGTGGGCGACACGGGGTCTCGGGCGGTTTCAGCATCCTTTGCCTTGTCAATGAAGCAAGACATCCATGAGAACATTTCGCAAAAGCAGAGCTAGCTAGCACGCATGGCATCACTTTCGTACCTCTTTGAGACCGTGCATGCCACGCGAGAGCTTCGATTGCAGGCACGAAATAGCGACCTCCAGATGCTGTTCCTGTTGTCGAGAGCACAACGCAGTGGATTGACCAGTCAGTATACGTGGACCCAAGGATCCAGAGTGGCGCCGACGCGTACCTGCACGTAGATGACGTCCGTGTCGTAGGTGCTCATGTTGAGGATACTGATCTGGTCCTCCGCGAGAAGCTTGGAGAGAAAGCTCACGACGCCCGGGAACTCGGCCACCATTGGCCCCAGGTGAATCTACGCCATCGTTTCGAGAGGTGCACACAGGATGAGCGACAACCCGCTTCCCACGCGAGCCCAGGCTGTGGAAACGGATGGCTAAATTTGCCGCCGCGCTCACCTGAATGGCGCGCCACTGCTGCGGCGCGATGGTGATCGTCGCGTCCACCCCCTGTCACACAAACGACCACGAGCACACAATCCCACGCGTGAGCCGATGCAGACCGAGGAGAGCAGGCAGGCTCGAGGCGAGCAAGACGCACTGCGCGCTTGAACATGTCGACGCCGCTGGGGTCCATGAAGAGCGTGGCGCCGTCGCGGTCCCACGCGACCGAGAAGATCTCCGTCTGCACCGACCGGCAAAGGTGCGTCTCGGCGACCACGCAGCCGCTCTCGTTCTCGTCGAACCCGCAGCCGCCGTACAGGAGCAGGCTGCCGTCGGCCGCACGCGCATGCAGTCAGTTGTCAGCGCCAGTGCGTCCGCCGATAGCACACCAGTCGAGCGGGCACGCACTTGAGGAGCGGCCAGCTGCTCTGGCGGATGAACGCGGCCGGCAGGAACACGACGCTGACTTGCCCTGCGGACCGCACCGCCCGCCCGTCAGCCCTCCTCTCAAGCACACACAGCACCGCCCGCCACGTCGGGGGACGCACCGCGCAGCAGCGTCGCGTGGAAGTTGGAGGTCGTCACGATGTCCATGCCGGTCCCGTCTCGTCCGTCTCGTCCTCTTGTCCGTCCTTTCCTGCCGGCGGTGACTTGTGAAATGGGCAACGGCGGCAACTGACACGCACTCGGTCGCCACCAAGAAAGTGCAGGGAAACGAGTGGCACCGTGTCCACCCCGATCAGAGCGCTGTGTGAGCGGGTCGGTATTTGTCGGTATCTATCGGTATGTGTCGGTATGTGTCGGTATCTGTACCGGCCGCCGCGAGGGGGAAAACCTTCCCGAGTGTGTTATTCGGGGCGTCCGGCCGCTGGTTATTTTCCGCGGGGGCTGCTGCTTGCTGGTTGGCGTCGCCGGTGCGGGCGACTGGGCCGCGCGGGAGCGGAAGGGGGAGCGCGAGCGCAAGGGGAGGGAGGGAGGGGCGAGGCGGCGGCGCATCCGTGGCTGGCGAGCGCGGGGGACGGAGGGGGCGACGAGGACGAGGGTACGCTTGCCGGTCGCTTGTCGGTCGATTGCCGGTCGGTTGCCGGTCGGTCGCGGAGGCTGACTGATGACGCGCGGGGCAGGCGGCGGATGCACCATGGCCAAGAAGCGCATCGTGTCGTCCAAGAAGAACGTGCCGAGCCACGCGCTGTCGAGCAAGGAGGCGGCGCTGCAGGGCCGCGCGGGCGAGCGCGATGCGGACGACAGCGCCGCGGCGCCAGACTCGCCCGTGTCCTCGCGCGACTCGTCCGTGCTGTCCTCGGACGACGAGGGAGACGCCGACGTGGCGGCGGCCGCGGTCGAGGTCATGCCGGCCAGCGTCGGCCGCGGCAAGCAGCTGCGCTTCCCGGCCATCGTCTCGCGCGGCAAGGAGGCGCGAGTGCTGCCCGGCAGCGACGCCGACGCCGGCAGCGACTCGGACGAGAGCCTGCTGTCCATCGACAGCGACGAAGAGGAGGACGCGGCCGACTCGCAGCCGAGCCAGGAGCCGCCGGCAGCCGACGCGATGGCGGACGCCGTGACGGACGCCGCGCCGGACGCGATGACGGACGCGATGACGGACGCACACCCGCTGTCGCCGTCGCTGGCGACCACCGTAGAGGACAGCAGCCCCATCCCGGCCGCGACGTACCCGGTCAAGGCGGCGCGTGCGCGGAAGCGGCACCGGCCCGACTCGGGCTACTACAAGCAGATGTCGACGTTCGTGCGCGACTGCCTGCTGAGCGTGCGCGACGGCGGGGAGGCCGCCGACGTGTTCCGGGAAGAGGCGCACCACGCCGAGTTCCGCCGGCGACTAGAGGACGGCACGGTGGAGCGCGTCACATGGAAGGAGCCGCCGCCGAACGACCCGGTGGACGCGGCGCCGCCGACCGCAGCAGGGGACGGCGCCGCCAAGTCGAGTTCCGGCAGCAGCGGCGGGTCGCGGCGAGACCCGAAGAAGTCGGCGCCGTCGACGCCCGAGAAGGGCTCGAGCCGGCGGTCGGAGGACCCGCGAAGCGCCAAGAAGTCGCGGTCCGACGGCAGTCGCAGGCACCACTCGGGCAGCAGCGACAAGCTCAAGGCGAGCTCGTCTAGGTCAGGCAGCAACGCGCCGGCGTCTACCGCGTCGCCCTCGACTTCGAACGGGACGCCGCCGAAGCCAAAGACGACGAGCGCGGGAACCCAGACGGACGCGCTGCCCGACCCGCCGCCTAGCTCGTCCGCGCTGTGCAGCAAGTGCAAGGACCCGGTCACGAGCGAGTCGAGGAAGGTGAAGAAGGAGCCGACCGAGTCGCCGCCGCCGCCGCCAGCGAAAGCTAAGGCGGAGAAGGCGACGAGCAGCGTCGGGACCATGACGGACGCGCCGCCAGAGGCGTCGTTCACGATCCCGACGTCTGGGAGCAGGGACGTGACGCGGCTGCGGAACGAGGCCAACCGGCTGAACGAGGAAGCGCGGCGGTTGAAGCACGAGGGGAACCGGCGCGGCGCGTCTGTGGCGGGAGCGAATGGGCAGGTGGCGCAGGCGACGTACTACCTGCGGTCAGGCGCCAAGTTCTTTGAAAACGCGCTCAAGCTGCAGGACGTCAAGGCGGCGTACAAGGAGCTGGGCGACGGCCAGCACGCGCGGTCCTTCGGCGAGTACAGCATCACGACGCTGGCGCAGACGAGCTCGCTGATCGAGAGCACGATCCGCACGTTCCAGAGCGCGGGCAACACGCGGCTCGTGGCCCTCGGGTACAAGATGGCGTCGGTGGTGCACCTAGCGATCCACCGGCTGCAGCACCTCAAGATCTTCTCGCTGTACTCAGAGACGTTCACGCCGGGGCGGTCGCCCGAGGCGCGCGCGAACGGCACGACGCCGCCCATCGGTGGCAGCGAGGGCGGGGGGAGGGAAGCGGCCGTGCGCACGCACCTGCTCAAGGAGATGGAGCACACGCTGCGCGGGTTCGAGATGTGGCGGCGCTACGAGGCGTGCAACGTGACGGTGCTCCCGCGGGTGGTGAACCCGGCGGTGACGGACCTGGGCGTCTTCTTCGAGGACCTGCACGCCGAGCTCGGCAGTAGTAGCGGCGCTGGCGGCGGCGCATAGTCCTTTTATATATGCGGCGCGCAGACGAGAGACGAGAGCAGAGCGAAGTGTTGTAAACCCCGCGCGGAGCACGAGCAGGAGAGGGGCGGCCGAGAGCCGCAGTCTACGAAACATGGCGACGTTTGATCCTTAGGCGGCCTTGGAGAACTCGCTCTTGGACACGGCGACGGCGCCCGCCTTGAGCTCGTAGAGGAAGGCGACCACCTTGGCGCCTTGCACCGCCATGAGCATGAAGCTGGGCGTCACGTCGGCCGCCGCGCCGCGGAAGGCGCCCGTGATGGACCCCGGGTTGACGAGCCACTTGCCGTTCTCCGTGCGCAGCTGCGCCTCGTGCGTGTGGCCCGTGACGAGGATGTCGACGTTCATCTTGCGCTGCAGCGCCGCGAGCGCGAACGGGTCGCCGCTGGGCACGACCTGGTGGCCGTGGCACAGGCCGATGCGGAACTGGCCGATCGTCACCACCTTGCGCTCCGGGAACGCCGCCGCCTCCTGCGCTCCGTCCACACACTCACAGTCAGCGCCGCGTGCTGCCCAGTGCGCGCTGCCCAGTGCCGAGCGCGTACGTGGTCGGCGTCGCCCGCCACGACGTGCACGTTGGGCGCCAGCCCGCGCAGGTCCTCGAACTGCTCCTTGGTCACCATGTTGCCCGTGCACAGGACGTGCTGGATCTTGTTGGGCACCTGTCGCCGCCCAGCCCAGACACAGCATTAGACGCAGTATGCACAGCCGCCTGGAGACGGGAGGACGCACCAGCATCTTCTGGAACTTGTCGGGGATCTGCGCCGCGCGGTGCGGGATGTGGCTGTCGCCCATGACGAGCACGAGCTTCGCGGGGCCGTCGCGGGGCCGTCGTGGGGCGGGAAACCACCACAGCAGGGTCAGACCGGGATCAAAGCGAAGCCAAGACGAGGGACTATCTGCTCGTGTACGCCACGGCCGCGGCCAGCGACCACAGAGCGCGCCGCACCTCGCCGAAGCCGGACGCCATCGCCGATCCGCCGTGCTGCTCGGCTTCAATTTCAGCGTTTGGGTCGCTGGCGAATCCTCGCGTGTTCTGCCAATCTACAGCTACTTGTGTTTAAAGTTGATGGAAGGGATCCAGCGTGCCGGTTTCTGTCTGTGGCGGACCAAAAAGCGTACTTGATCGAGACCTCTTCCTCGAACGGTGGGACCCTGACGTACAGGTCTACGATTGGCCAAAACCTCACAGATAAATCCGGTTTCGGCACAGAGCGTTTGTATGGTCCGCTGAATCTCCTCCAATTTTCCACCAATCACCGGCCTGTGGGTAGAAAACGCCATGTTTCAGCCTCCGCTGCCGCCCAAACGCCAACAAGCAGCGAACGCGTCGAGTGATCCGGTCGGTCGGCCGGTCGGTCCGCGCGCTTCCTGCTCGTCCCCAGCGCCTCCCAGCGACCGCCGACGCCTCCAGCGAGCACCAGCCGACTCTACGCGTCCTGATCTTCCGTTTGGTGCCGCTGTCAGCCCCGGAGAGCCCGCGGATCAGCCGCCAGCACTCGACCAAGATGAACCTCAAGCACCTGAGCTTCGTCATGCTCGTGCTGCAGAACACGGCGCTGTCGATCGTGTCCAAGTACTCGCGGCACGCGACCGGGCCCAAGTACCGGCCCAGCACGGCCGTGCTGCTGGTGGAGACGCTCAAGTTCCTCATCTGCTTCTTCATGGTGCTGCGGGTGCGTTTCGTCGGCCTCCGCCACTTGTGATGCGGCGCATGTAGAGTCGGTCCTGACGCCTCCTTTCCCGCCGCCACAGATCAAGAAGAACAACTTGGGCGCGGCGGCACGCACGCTGCGCGTCGAGGTGTTCGCGGACAAGCCCGGGCTGGTCAAGATGGCCGTGCTGGCCTTCCTGTACGCGCTGCAGAACGTCTTCGCGCTGTTCGCGTACGACTACGTGGACGTGGCCACGTACCAGATCGTGTACCAGCTCAAGATCATCACCACGGCCATGTTCATGATCGTGCTGCTCAACCGCCGCTTCAGCGCCGTGCAGTGGGCCGCCATGCTCGCGCTCATGGCCGGCGTCGCCGTCTGCTCGTACTCGCGGCTGCCCGAGGCATCGGCCGACGACCCGCACGGCGCGCTCGACAGCACGCGGCTCGTGGGCATCGGCGTCGTCTTCGGGCTGGCCGTCAACTCGGGGCTCGCCGCCGCCTACTTCGAGCGTGTCATGAAGTCGCACAAGTCGAACGCGACCGTGCAGACCATCGACCCGCTGTGGACGCGCAACCTGCAGCTGTCGGCCATCTCGGTGGCCGTCACGAGCGTCGATCTGGTGCGCAACGCCGGCGAGGTCTGGGCCAACGGCTTCTTCCACGGCTTTCACTCGATGGTTTTCGCCGTCATCTTCCTGCAGGCCGTCGGTGGCCTCACCATCGCCGCCGTCGTGCGCTACTCGGACAACATCGTCAAGAACTTCGGCACGTCCTTCTCGCTCATCTTCTCGTGCATCATCTCCAACTACATGTTTGACCAGTCGGCATCGTGGTCCTTCTACTTCGGCGTGCTGCTCGTCGTCGGCGCCGTCTTCGTCTACGGAGACAGCCGCTTCGCCGTCAAGGCCTCGCCCAGCGCCAAGCCCAGCCACAAGCGGTCCATGGACGACGTGCCCAGCCGGACGCACGAGATCACGATCGAGACCAAGAGCGCGCTGCCCTCGCACTCGGGCCGACACTTCACCGCGCGCTCCATCACCAGCTTCTCCATGTCTGCGTGAGAGGAGGTAGCGCGAGGTGATGAGAGGCTTGGCTCGCTCCGAGGTCGAGCAGTGCGTGTGTGCCTGCAATAGAGGCATCTGTGCCTCCAAGGAGAGCAACGGGAATCGACGTCAGTGATGCAACATGTACGATTGAGTCTTAAGCGCGAGGCCGGTCCCCTCGTTCGTCCGCTGCGGTCGCACAGTCGGAAGCCGCGCCGTCCACGTGGCAGATGCAGTACTCGAACGACTCGAAGCGGTCCAGCTCGTCCTCCTCATCCTCGCCAGCGTCTCGGACGCCAACGCTCTCACTGTCTTCCCGTGCGTCGTCTTCTTTTCGCTGGTCAGCTCCAAACGCTGAGAGATCGAATGTGGGCATGCTGACAAGCAGCCCCGCATCCAACTCGTCCAACCGGAGCTCTGACTGTGACGATTCGAGCTCAAGAAGTGGCACGTTCGAGTCGTGGTCATCAACTAGGAACAGGCTCGGTTCTCTCTCCTCGTTGTTGTCAGCGTCATCGTCATCGCCACAGCGCAGATCGAGCGCACAGAGCGAGCTGCTGCCGTCGCTGGTCGTCAGCGCATCACAAGATGCAGCTTCCGGATCGTCCACATCGTCCTCAACAAGCACACACTCGATCATGTCGAGTTCAATCGGCAGCGACAGTGACGCGTCTTCAGCGACCGGCCGAACAGGCTCTGTTGAGACAGACCTGCGATTGGACTCTCCACCCGATTGCGATCCCTTCAGGTCCAGCGTCTGTGAACTCCTCTCGACTTGGGTTGTGGCAATTGGGCCATGGAGCTCGCTCGACTCATCTTCGCTCAGGCTTGGGAGTTCAACAGAAACCGACGGTGCCTCCCCTGGCGTTGGCGTGTCACCCACCTTGTCTCTTCGGCCACAAGCTTCGGCTGGTGCTGTGATGCTGTAAAGTGGGCCCAGAGAGGATTCACTGACCTGGATGCTGCCTTGGATCTTGGCCACCCTCGATGGTACGTCTGGCGGAGCGAGTGGGGCAAGCGAGACTATTCGAACAGCATGCTCCTTGGTGACAACAGCGCCTTTCACCTTCGGTGCTGAAGCATATAACTTCGAAAGTGTCGCTGCCGATCCATCATCACCGCCAGGAGGCATTGTAGAGACGACTCGCTCGCTCTTGGACCGTTCGATGACTTCTTTTTGCGCCACCGCCAGCA
>JAADYB010000158.1:0-35487 GCA_023338075.1 Phytopythium litorale
AGCTCCCGAAGAGACGTCAAGGGGCTCCTCCGACTGCCGATCATGGCGGCGAATGGGCTGCGGCTCCGGCTGCTGGAGCCGAGCGTGGGCGTCGTGGCGGGCGGCTCGACGCTGTTGGTGCACGGCCGCGGCTTCCGCCCTCCTCCGCACTCGCTGCTCGTGCGCTTCCGTCTTCTGGACGCGGTGGACGGCGGCGCGGCGGCGGTACGAGTGGACGTGAGCGGCAAGTTCCTGCTCGAGTCGCAACTCGAGGTGATCGTGCCGTCGCTCGAGCATGAGGCCAAGCAGATCGTCGCTGCCAGGACCAACCTGTCCATGTCTTCTGCGTCGGTCTCGTCGGCGCCGCAGGTCGTACGGGTGGCCGTGGAGGTCATCTTGGACTCGATGCAGACCTCCAACGCACTCGAGTACTGCGTGCATCAGGCACTATCCGTCCGCAAGATATCGCCCCAGCACGTGCTTATGGCGCCGCCCACTGCCGTCACGCTGACGCTCAACATCCTCAAGCTGCCCAGCCGCCTTGCCGGGTCGTCCGCAACGCAGGAGCAGCCACTCGCGGAGATCACGGCGCTGCCAGTGTTCGTGCGCGTCAAGCACCGCGCGGAGAGGACGGGGATCCTCTCCGAGCAGACGCGGCCAGGGAGGTGGAAAGTGTCCTCCCAGGGTGTCTTCGAGGTCGAGTTCGACGCCGTCATGCTCGGCTACGGCGTGGCGTCGGTCGAGGTGTCGCTCAACCGCGTGCACTTCTTCCGGGGAGGCGACAAAGTGCCCGAGTCGCTCGGGTACAAAGTCCATCGCGACGCGCTGCTGGAGAGCATGGAGCCCTGCACGATCAACGTGACCAGCGGCCGGGCGACAGACGTTCGCATCTTTGGCGCTGGATTCGTCGACACGGGCGACCTGGTCGTGGCTCTAGCCCAGCCGGAGCTACCGTTAAGCGAGGCGGCAGTGGCCGCTACAGCAACTGCGCAGCCGGTTGTAACTGTCGCACAGTTAAACGCGACGTTCGTCAGCCAGAAGGAGATTCACTGCAGCGTACAGGCTAACATGCCCTTCGGCCTGACGACGTTTCGAGTGTCGCCCAATGGCGGGAAGCAGTTCGGCAACACCAGTGTTGTGGCGCTGCTCTACAGGCATCGTCCGTTGGAATCGATCACTCCTGCGAGCGGGAGTCTCTCTGGTAACACGACAGTGCACCTCCACCACTCGAGCCTACTACTGGAAGGAGTCGATGCGATGTCTCAAATCCAGCACTTGGTCCCTCCGCGAAGAGTGCGCGTCCGCTTTCAAGCACTCAACGAAGACGGGTCGCCAATCGACGGGCTATGCAAAGTTGTGAATGCTGAAGATTTCATCGGGCCCGGAGGACGTGAACACAGTGAACCAGGTCGCGCCGCCGTCGTGTGCCGCACGCCGTCGTTCTTCGATGAGCTCAAGACCCTTCACAGTGAAGGGCGGAAGGTGCGATTTGACTACGATGGCGACGTTCCGTTGCGCGTCAAGCACTTTGCAGTGTCGATCGCACTCGGGTCAGACGCGTTCGCTGACGCCCTCGACTTCGCGTACTACTTCCCACCGACAATTCGGTCCGTCACGCGCCACCACGGGCCAGCAACAGGAGGGACATCCATCCTCATCCGAGTCAAGTACAAGGTTCCGCGGCGCCTCTCGCTTCTCGTGCGGTTCCTGTCCTTGCGCACCAACAAGTTTCAGGTTGTCCCGGGCAAACGCTTTGGAGAGCAAACCAAAGGTGTAGACCCCTCTGATGCCCAGCGCTTCGATGACGCAGCCAGCTCTTTCCACACATTCAACGGCAACGACGATCCCGATTGCCTGATATACTGCGAGACGCCTGCTTGGACAGTGACGGAGGAACTGCCACACTTGACCAAGATCCAGGTTTCGTACGACGGTGGCGCCGAATTTTTTCCACTAGACACACCAGAACCACCATTTGGGACGCCGCGAACGAGTCGAACAACGGGCAGTCAACCACTAGCCCACGCGATCGTGAGGGACTGGTCGTATCTCTACTTTTTGTTCTATAAGACACCGTCGTTCAATGCCGTGCTGCCCATGTCGGCAGATATCCAAGGCGGCAGCTCGATTCGAATCATGGGAGAGCACATCGTGGACCACGGAGCTCAAGTCATGGTTGTGTTCCACTCGCCTCTCATGAGCCGCAAAGTACTTGGCTTCGTGGAGAAGGGGGAAGTGCGGTGCTGTGCCCCGCCATTCAACGTCGGCACTGTCGATGTCTATGTATCTTTCAACTCGGAGCAGTACACCAAGTGCAGCTTCAAGGACCCGGAGACGAGCCGTGAGATCGATTTCGTGTTCTACAGCTCGCCATCGATCCGCTCCATCAGTCCATTGTGCGCAAGCGTGTCCAAGACCAGCGTGATCCACATCTCTGGAGCCAACTTGATCGAGACTGGACGCATCAAGGTCCGCTTCGGGTTTACCACTTCGCACGGGAAGTTCGTGCACAAAGACGTCCCCGGCAAAGCGCGGGATGGTGTCATCACGGCGTCGTCTCCAACATTCTCCAGCGAGTTCGCGAACACGAGTGCGAGTGTCGACGTGGCGCTCAACGGAAATGACTTTACGGGCACAACAGTGCCGCTGTACTACTTCTCGTCGTTCCAGATCCAGCGCGTGGAGCCGCGGATTGGAGCGGCCGAGATCCCCATTCCCGTTTCGCTACAGATCTCTCCGTCGATCGTCACGGACCGTGTCGTCGTCTGCCTTCGGTTCAAACTACGGAATACTGCGAAGGAATCTGCTTTTGGGCCAATTGAGGTCAACAAGTGGACATCCGATCGAGTGGCATTCACTCTGCCGGCAATTGTGTCGTATGCGGAGACAGTAGACGCTCTCACGAATGTCTTCGTCGACGTCTCATTCGACGGCTCCGGGTTCCACACGATCGGCGATTTGCTGAGTCACTACAAGGTCTACAACATGCCGCACTTGACGTCAATGTCACCCTTGTATGGACTCTTCGATCGCGAAACGGAAGTCACCGCACGAGGTGCGTGCATGCAGCTGGGAGATACGGTCAAGATCTCTCTGTTCCTGCAAAACTCGTTGAGTGAGTTCCCAAATGCCCACACTACTGGCCGAACGCAGGTTCCCGTTGCTGTGATTGTTGCCGAGGTGAACGTAAAGCGCCAAGTGCTCGCGTGGAAGTGTCCGCGTCTCGCGCACGTCTGTTCCGCAAGTTGGCCTGGGATCCAACCAACAGACCGGATGATCCTCGACGAGTTCTTAACCATGCAGGTCAGCGTCGTGGACGGACAGGCGATGACTCTGCCGTTCAAGTTCCGGTATTACCGCACGCCAACGCTAGTGGCGATGGATCCGTGCATCGGCTACACCTGCAGTGGATCGGTGATTTCGTTCGAGTTCCGAGAACCTATCGAGACTCCGATGGTCGATTTTCGCTTTGGTACAAGTGAGCCGTCAGGCGGCCGGCTGCGCGACGGGCGATTCGTTGAGTGCTTCTCTCCAGAGATACAGAAGGGCGTTCACGAGATCTCCGTCTCCTTCAACGAGCAGCAGTTTGAGGCGCTTCGTTTGGTGGTGGATGAAGAAGCCAGTGATGAAAGCGATGATGGGGCTTCGAGTGCTGGTGAAGAAGAAGACGCAGGCTCGGACGCACAGTCAAGCGTTACAGCCATCGCTCTTCCCAAGCCTGTCACGTTTGAGGCATTCCCGCTGCCAGTCTTCATGGTCCCTCGAAATGCTGATCGCGTCTGCGGCTTTGGACCGATTGGTGGCGGGACGGTTGTGCTCATTAAAGGCTTGGGCTTTGTGCCCGGCACGCGAATCTACGTCCGCTTTTGCTCGCCGTATCGCGACGGCTTAGGCGAGGGTACGTCCGATGTGGTCGTCAAGGCTGGGATTGTCGACACGCAAACGATCCAATGCACTGCGCCACCGTCGCTTCGAACTGGGCGAGTCGGACTGCACGTGTCGTACAACCTCCAGCAATTCATCGACTCGACGTGTTACTTTGAGTATCATCGCGCGACAACTTTCGAGGGGAAGGGAACGCTTTGCGGCCCTGTGTCTGGCAAGACACCCGTGACGATGGTGGTGCAGAGCGGAGACGGCTTGCCTGTCAACCAAGCGCTCGTCGAGTGCTCCGTTCGGTTCGCCAGCAGCGACCACAGCCACGTGGTCGATGTGGCTGCTACATTTGACCCAGAGACGCTGGCAATTGCGTGCGTGGCGCCAGCGTGGCCAGCGAACGAGCTCGTCCGCCTGTGGGTTACACTTGCGCGCGGGCCCTTCGAAGAGTTCGTGGACTCGCGAGTCCAGTTTTTGTTTTACGACCCGCCGGAAGGCGTGATCCAAATTGAGCCGTGCGCGGGCCCGATCACTGGAGGCACCAACGTGCTCGCCTGGTGCGGAAAACTTGTTGACACGGGAGAGATCACGGTGTGTATCACTCTGTACGACCATGCAAATCCAACGAGCCAAGAAGAGGCTTCCGTGCTGTGCAACGATTCGACCGACTCCAACTCGGAAAGTGGCAAGACATCCATCTTGGTGAAAGGCACAATCATCGGGGATGCGGTGAGCTTTGTGACGCCCCCGGTTGATGCTGCATGCGTGGCACTCTTGAATATATCGCTCAACGGCATCAACTACACCGCGATCCAGCAAAACCAAAACCTCAGGTACAACTACTACGTTGCTCCGGTCGTCCGGCGCGTTTTTCCAGGGTGGTGCTCAACCGAATTGCCCTGTGACATTCGCGTCAGTGGCGACAACATCGTTGACTATGGATGCAAAGTGCTGGTGCGTTTTGTGAGACAACAGGCGGCTAGTGATCCACTTGACAACTCCACGGGCTCTGCTGTTGTAGAAGGACGATTAGTTAGCGACCCTTCTGGCGCTAGCTCTCCGCTTCAGGTCGAGACCAGCTTTCCTCCCGTGTCTGCAGGCTTCTACGAAGTCGAGATCACTCTCAATGGGCAGCAATTTTCCAATTCGCACTACATGAGTGCGAGCTTTGGCAACTTTAGCGGTGCGGTATGCACTTCGTTGCTCCCCTTTCGAGTGTTTGCAGCGTCGTTCTTCTTGGCGACTTCAACGGGACCAGCGGCAGGTGGATCCACTGTGGTGCTGTTTCTGACCAAGAAACTGCTGAAGCTGCTGGCAAAGGAGACTAGGTGTGCGGTGCAGTTCACTCCTCTCCGCCCATCCGGCGAGACGCCACTTCCGCTTGGGCTGAGCGCAAACTCGAAGAACGTCTCGTCGGTAGTGCTCGACCCTGTCATAGTCCAAGCCGAGATTGACCAACTGAACGGCAAGGTCACATGTCGAGCACCGTTACTTCGAGTGGCTTGTGTTGCGGCTGTAGATATCTTGCTCCCAGCGTCTTCCGACTCCAAGACCAGTGCGTCGCAGATGTTCAACTCGAAGGAGAGAGAAAGGTACTACTCGTACGAGTCGCCAGCAATCACCGAGATCTACCCTAGCTGCGGTCCCTTGTCCGGCAACACTTGGCTCGTGATTGAAGCCACGAACATCATTGACACGGGCCAGATCTTCGTTCGATTCCGATCGACGACAAACGAGCGCGAGTGTGCCATTATCCCTGGCACCTACAGCCGTCGATTCCCTGATGGATCGCTGAGCAGTTCTCCCTTGATCGTGTGCCGGACGCCAGAGGTTGAGTTTGTGGACAAGATCATTTCCGATCCCGTTGCCACGAACGGCACAGCAAATGCAACGACTCCAGCGCCACCGAACGCACCGTCGGGTGGAGCTGGATCGGCTACCCGTCGCGCCAAAGAATTAGCAGTCGGCAAGGCAAGAGCGCAGATATTCCAGGTGATGGCCGAGCAGAGCATGAACGCTCGATCGATGAGTTTCAAGGGCGGCAGTGCAAAGCTAAAGTCCGTCAACACACTTCGGCTGACCCGCGCACAGTCCAAATCAGCCGCAACCGGCCCCAGCACTGTCCCAAATGCGATCGACTTGGTGCTTGGAACCACAGTGTTAGTGGACTTTACTCTAAACGCCGGAGAGCAGTTCATCGCACACAGTGTCAAGTTCCACTACCACGGCGAGCTTGATACAAACGAGATCAAGTGGTCTCCACGGCACTTTCCGACCAAGTCGCTAAGTCGTGCGTCAGCCCAAGCTCGAATGCTCACTGTTCAACTCCCCCGGGGGTTCCGCTTGAACGATCTGTCCGACCGAATATGCTTCCGCTTCGATGGAGACCCACAGCCAATTCTAGCCAAGCGTCGTGGGTCGAGCATCGTTCTCCATGAGACCAGTGCCACCCGGGAGTTGCTCAGCTTGGATGCGCCGAAGCTGAGAAGTCAAGCCACCGGTCGGCGGAGAAGCACCATTATGCGCAACACCAGTATGTCAGCGTCGTCCACCTCATTGCTGTCGATGTCCAGCCCGCCAAATGCATTGCTTTCCGCGCCAACGCCACCCAGTCGTCCTCGATCCAAGCAGGCTGAAGCACCTTCGTCGACGGGCACTCGACCCACGACTACCAACTCGCCAGCCCCTTTCATCGCAGGCAAGGCGGCGAGCGTCAGCGAGATCACCTGCCCGGTCCCGGATTTCTCAACCGACGGTCCTGTGAAGGTTTCGATTTCTCTCAACGCACAGCAGTTTGTATACCTCGGCGAGCTGCATTTCCACAGCCCCATCGCTATCGCAGAAGATGAGCAGTTCCGGTTTTGCTCTAGCGTCGGAGGCGCTCGCTTCACACTTCATAGCTCAGTCTCGAGCATTTTGAAGTTCGTATCGCCTGTAGACGTAACGAACGAAGCCGATCAGAGCAAAGGAGAATTCGACAACGTGCTCATGAAGCCAAGCAAGGCTTTGCAGTGTTTGCAGCCAGAGACTCTTCTTGATGTCGGTCCAGACAAGAGTCCCGAACCATGCGGTGACACGAGCGTCGTTGCTGATTCGACGGGCGTTCGATGGCAAAAGCGCGTGTTTTGCGCCTTCTACGTGGTGCTAGTGCCGCCAAATCCTACACTGCTATCTAAAGTGACGGTGAAAGCATCTCGCCCAGGCAGCCTGTCTGAAGTAGGGAGCCAGACGCCTGACTCCAATGGTTGCTGCGTGTTCGAGGTGACGGACTGGGTCGGGGACATGGCTCTCCGTGCTGAGCTAGCGCCAGTCGAAGCTTATCTCCCGTACTCGTGCATTGCGCGTCGCAACTACGAAGCTCGAAGCGAGTGGTCCACTTCCTTGACACGAATGCCGCTCATCTTGATACAGCGGCCTCCTGCTGACCGTATCGGGGTGGTTCTTTTCAACTCGACTGGACTGCAATCATGCGAACTGCAATTTCAGACAAGTGATGGCGCCAACTCGTGCCTCAAGAGCGAATTGAAGGGGCTCAACTTGCCCGTTATGCCTGAGGGAGCGCTCCAGCACATCGAGTTGGATCGAGAAACGATGGCGAAGGCGGGCGTATCGGAATGCTTCCTCTGCGCCGGTTGTGTCACAACGAATTCTCTGCCCGTTGAGGCGGATGGTCGTCAATCGACCAAAGGCGACTTACTTCAGATACTGGTCGGAGACTCTGAGGGTGTCAAGGTTGCTCTGCTCGGGGAAACTGTGTCCACGTGTACCTGGGCAGTGGCTCGCGTGCTCGCTGACAGCGGTACGCCGAACTCGTTTGCAGTGCTTCCAGTCGACTGTTTGCTAAGCTCTAGAGGGGATATACTAGCAATCAGTCCGAGTGACGCATCGGAAAATGCCACCTCTCCACGGCAAATGTCAGTGCAAACTGTCGAGAACATAGTCTGTGTTCCTGTCCAGATTCAATTTAGCCCAGCCGATTCCAGTATCAGTCTCTCCGCCAGTACACCAGGGAAGGTCATTTTGAGTGGTGACAGCAATGTCGTCGAGTTTTTTCGATCTCCTCCGGGCTCAACTCAAGTGAAGATGGAGTGTTCTATGCCTCCACTTCCTTTTAGCGGCCCAACCAACGTGATGGTGTCGTTCGGAGGTGTCATGTTCTCAAATTTCGTGTGCATCCACTGCTACGACCCACGCACGTGGAATATCTTGGCAATCGAGCCTCCATGCGGACTGGTAAGGAAACCCGTTGCCATCCGGATCCAGGGCGAAAACTTTGTCGAGACGAACAAAATCTCGGTCCGCTTCGCTGCCGCGCGACGGTATTTCACCGTGCGTGGAGCGCTCTCGCGAAGTCATCTGTTGATTGTGCGCATCGCTGCGATCAAGAATGTACGGGCAATGCTAGCTTCACTCGGAAATGCCGGATCGTCTAGTTCCACTGATTTTCAAAGGCGGGAAGACGACAAGGTAAATGGTGGAGGAAGCGGCGCAGGTGGAGCTGGAATCTATCTTCCGCCCTCGTTCACTCTGACCGTGCGGATCGAATGTGGCGATCAGAAGGTATTTGCGTCATGTCGAGAGAGTAGCGTGGTGGCAGCACTGTCGCAGTCTTCGTCTCTCAGCTGGGAAGAGCAGTTTGAAATTCAAGTGGCCTCAAAGCTGACTTCACTGCTGGTAGTCGTCGTTGAGATTGCAGATACGAGCCTGCCGAAGCCGGTAGAGCTCGCGAGAGGCGTGCTGCAGCTCAACTCGCTCCAAGAAGGTGTCCAGCGACGCAAAAGTGTCAGACTGAAGAGACACTTCCATCGAGGAGTGCTGCTCCCATATGACCCTTCTGCGACCTCAAGCTCCCCGGAGAGTGAGGTCGACCTGGCGCTTCACTTGTCTCCACTGATGCTTCAGCCGAATTACATCGTGTGCAGCGTCGATGGATTCAGCCAATCTGAAACGATCACCGTTCAAGTCTCGCCGGGCGGCAATATGTTCTCATCGTTGCCGGTCTTAACACCACGCAACTCGTTCCAAGTCTACGAACTTCCAGTCGTCACCAATACGACGCCGAGGGTTCTTCCGCGGTCAGCAGGAGGCGAGATACTGATCAATGGGTCCAATTTCATCGACGCTGACGGTTCCGGGAGGGTGTGCATCCGCCTCTTTTGTTGCTTTCGAAGCCACTTTGGCAGCGCGGACACCGAGCGTCAAGTGCTTCAAGAGATAAACCGTGTTGATCGTCTCCAGCAAGCTGACAGCGGAGATTTCTTCGTGCGCGACATCGAGGGCACAGTTAAGACTTCATCGTCCATTTCGTGCGCCATCCCGCCGTCCTTGGCAAGCTACAGCATTTTCTACCGCCTGTCATTCGACGGGCGAGAGTTCACAGAGGCGTCTGCGCGTTCGCATCTGCTCTTGTTCAGCGTGCACTCTATTGACCCGAAAGGAGGACCTGTCAGTGGCAACACCTACGCTGCACTCCACGGTGTCAACATCCACGCCTGTTTGTCACCGAAGAGCAGCACATTGCCTCTAAATCCTGTTGTGCGTCTATCGTGGATGAGGGGAGCGCGAGAGCTGGAGAGTGTCGTCGTCCCGGGAGAGTTCTATGCACCAGACGACACGATTTATTTCTATACCCCGCAGAGCCGATTCGGCTTGCAGAACATCGCCGTCACCGTGGAGCTGGCACTTGCTAGCAGTGATGCAACCACGGAGGAGAGTGGAGCTAGCCCGTCACCGCCTGCGCCTCCTCGCTTCAGCCGCGACGAAGTCAGCTTCATCATGTACAAGGTGCCTGTGATCCGTGGGGTCGCTCCAGCAGCATCGCTGATTCCCGGGCTGTCGTCTCTCGAGCTGGCCATCCAGGGATTCGACGAAAAGTCGACGAGAGGTATGAAGCAGGCGTTCAAAGTGCGCTTCAAACAGCGAGGTCAAATGCAGGTGGCGGACATCTCTGTCACATCAGAAGCTCGATTCGACTGCCTTGTGCCGCGCTTCAACATTAACCATGCAGTCGCGACCGAAATTTCGGCACCGGCATTGTCTCCACCTGCTGTAAAGGTGCCGCAGCCATCTCCTCGGAGCAAGGCCGCGACAGGAACGGCCTCGCTCACTGGGAATCTACGCCAACTGAAAGGGCCTTCAAAGATCTGGACGCGCGCAACCGGGGTGTTCGTCATCGTACTGGGTGCGCGTGGCCTTCACGTCTCAAAGAAGCACACGTGCAATCCGTTTGTGGTCCTCACGTGCGGCAAGTCGCAACTGAAGAGCACACGCAAAGATGCGACGTTCTCGCCGGTGTGGAACGAAGTGTTTGACTTTGAGTGGCCAAACCCCGAGTTGCCGACGATAGTTCGGATCGTTCTTGAGAATCAGCTCACCTTGGACCAAAGCGAATTCTTGGGGCAAGTTGAGTTTGCACTTGGCGATCGGAAGCTGCAGGCTCCATTCGGGCTCCGAGCGTGGCTACCTCTTCGGCGACTCCGAGGCAAGAACGCAGACAATCGCTCAAACGATACGAGTATGCTCCAGTCTCTTCAATCCGACAGTCGGCGAAGAGGAGGTGATGGAGCACCAGGATTAGGCGAGATCGAGATTGCTCTCGCCTTTATACCTCCTTCGACGGCTGCCAAACTCCCTAGGGATATAGGCAAGCGATCATCAGCTGCGGCGCTTCGATCGAGTATCTTGTCGGTACTTTCAAGTCGTATTGCCAGTAAAAACCAGGGTACCATGTTGGAAGCCAGGACGGCTACGTCGGTGTCCACACCGTCAAGGAAGGAGCGATTGCTGCGGGCGTTCAAGCACAAGGGACCTCCTATGTCGCTGGTTCCCACAGAACTGCAGATCGAGCTCGCACTGAACGGTCAGGACTTTTGGTCCGTGGCTCCAACGCGGTGCGTAGTCCACTCTTGTCAAGATGATACGGTTGCTTCGATTGCTAATGCTGGTATGCCAACTCTGCAGGTGCTATACGCTGCCCCCGCCCATGGTCCTCAGCGTTGAGCCGTCATTCATTTCCGTCGCTGGGGGAACGCTCACATACATTGCCGGATTGAACTTCGTCAACTCTGGGACTGTCCGGGTAGCTTTTGTTATGGATGGTGGACCACAACGGGGTCTAAAAGACGAGGATAGCTTCCGACTACACGCCGACCGAGCAATTGCCGTTGACGCCAAGTACCGATCAAGCACAAGTTTGGTGTGCATGTCACCGTCACTCAAGCTTCTTGATGGAGCGGATGCCGCTTCGGTCAGGATATACGTCTGCCTCAACGGAATGGACTTCGACAGCGTCGCCCTGCCGCGCGAGGTCGTCAAGTCTGTCACCATTGGTGATATCGAGCGCAGTGAGAGCCCTCGAAACGAGAGCATCTCGAAGGATAACTCCATCAAGCAGGCACCACCTCTGAACCAGACGAAACCCTGTTCGGTATTCGTCGCACTGGAGAATGACCAATATGTAGTCAACTGCGGCGAGGGCGTCAACGGGTCAGTGCAGCCCCTTGACTACCACATCCGAGTGTACCAAGTGCCGAAGATCGTCTGTGTTAGACCAACAGACGGAACCTATACCTCTCACTTGACGTTTGACGGCTCCAGCTTCACAAACACTGGCATTGCCGTCGGTATGTTCACACCCACCAAATGCCGAGTCGGTGCTGCTCTGATCTCACTACTAACACTCTGTCTCGCTTCAACCCCTAGCACGATTTACCTCGATAAGCGATGAAAAGGACGTGCGTGTATCCAAGTTGGAGGTGCTATCGTCCACGCAGATGGGGTGCTCCGTCCCAGATTTTCCGCGCGGCTCGGTTGTGCGCATTGACGTGTCCATGAACGGCGTCGAGTTCATTCCGCACGCCCAAGAACTGCGGCTGTTCCAGCTCCCGCGCCTGACCGACATCGCTCCGACTTGGATCTCTGCAAGCTCGAGTCTACCACTTTTGCTGCGCGGCATCAACCTCATGGCAGCAGCAGCTACCTCGTCGCCGAATGGAGTGCCCACCATTCACGTCTCGATGGTCCGCGGGCAGGCGACAAAGGCGGTCACGGCGCTGTGTGTGGACGGAGAAGCGCACTGCTCAATACCACGCGAGCTTCTATCAAGCGCACTGGAATCGGACAGGCGTGATCCAGTGGCAACTCCACGAAAGCCAGGTTGGTCCGCACAGGAGCTGGAGATCGGTCCACCCATTATTGTCGATATTCGGCTTGGTGGCGCGAGGAAAGAGGTACGCCGTGTTTTCCTATGGTGGTGCCTCTGCAACTTGGTTTCTCATCTAAGCTCTCATCTCTCTGTTGATACGTCAAACTAGCTAACGGGGAAGCCGCTGCTGCTGCGCATTTATCGAGAAATCCCTACAGTCACTAGCGTATCGCCCATGGACGGACCCATCTACGGAGGTTTCTCTATTGTCGTGGAAGGCAAGGGGTTCGTCAACACGGAGAGCATCGTCGTTCGCTTCCAGTACTTCCCACTCCAGTGCGATGATGCCGAAGGACCTACAATTGGCGACACCAAGGCTGCGGGTGCCAACAACACTCCTCGAAGCACCAAGGGTGATTCAGTTGAAGTCAAACGAGCAGCAGGCACTACAGGCTTAGCAGCGCCGAGTGATGAGAATCCACACGACGTGGCCGCGTTCGTCGACTCTCCTGCCAAATTCATATCGACCGAGCGCATACTCTGCCCAGCACCCGTGTTCCCTCAAGAAGGAGTCTACGTAGTGCTCGTGGCACTGAACGGAGTCGAATTCACTACCGTGAACGAAGCCACGTGGTTCCTTGCGTGGCAGAACTGGCAGAAGCGCAAACAGTTGCTCATGCACGATCTGTTTGCGGCACCGCGACTCGCTCGAGAGGTTGCCGTGTCTGTTGCATCGCCGCGCGGCTTGGACGCCTCAATGTCAACAACTATCGTTGGCACTTTGGATGAGAGTGAGATCGAACGCTTACGCCGCAAAACGACGTTCATGCTCCCGCAAATCAAAGGCGCCAATCGACCACCGCGGCCGGAGCCTGGCAGTCTCGCTAGCCCCCGAGCTTTCAACCCGCTGCAAGAAGACGAGCTTGAGGAGCATCTGGCCGAGCTCGTGAACCCCAAACTGCTGCACTGGCATCCAGCTTCAGCTGCAGACGAAAAGTACGTGCACCTTGTTGTGTCTGAAGTTGGGGAGGTAGTCCGCTTACCCTTCATTGCGTTCGATTGATGTGCCGTTCGTACAGAGGACAACCTCTGCTAGCGCTGCTAGACTCACTGTGTAACTCGCGCGAGTCCCAGAAGATCATTTGCCGTCGTCTTCGCATCGTGTTCCGGATGAAAGGGGAACCGTGTGCAAACGACTGCGCCGAGGAACGAGGTGAGAACGGGCACGACGAACTCGATGGCGACGGCCGCAGTAGGATGCCTGTGAGCTTGTTCGAGATCGCATACCCAGGCTTCGTTCAGGGCATTCGCCTGATCTTCCCACACGCACTTGAGCGCGATCTGGAGAGTCTATGGAGCGCGTGCGAAGGCACCGCAAGCGGTCGATTGACTTTTGATAGCCTCATGGCAAAGGTGATGCGGCCTCTTCCCGATCGACGCTGTGGCAGTCCGGAGCCAGGACCGACGCACTACAACCCGCAGTTCGACGTTGTCAGTCCGCGCGCACCGGCAGCAGTTGTATTGCCTCAAGTGCCGGAGCCAGAGGCTACAGCAGGGCTACCCTCCGAGTTGTTCATCAACTACGACACGGCGTACAAGTCCGTCAAGCCCGCGACACCGGGGGTTGTGTTTCGAAAGCGCAAGTTCAATACGTCGTGGTGCAATCCAGTTTCACAAGAGGAGGCATCGATTGGTCGCGGTGGCGGCAAGTCACCGGAGGCGGCGGCAGCAGTCGTAGGCTCCGCGTCTTCTGCCTCGCTAGCGAAGAAGACGCCGCATCCACCGCTGCCGCCACCTGATATCAATCCGCCTGTGCCACCACTGGCTGCAGACATCTCTGGGACAGCTATATCGGCACCAGCAGCCGTGCCGTCGAAGGAGAACGCACCTCGATCGCCCGAACAGATTGCGACCGTGCATGGAGTGCAGACAGGGTCGAAGCTTGGCACGGGAGTAGCAATTGGGGGCACGGGGCTGCGTACCGACTCGTCGACAGCCGCGGCGCTCCAGAGCGGCACCAACCTCTTCTACAACGACATCTCGCCCATGTATCTCAAGTTTTTGCGGTCCAAGGAGATCCAGAGGCTCATGAAGCTCGCGGAGGAGGACAGCGAGAGTGATAACCGACCATCCACTCGGAGCGGACCGGCAAATCGTGAAAGGCGGTGACAGCAGACTTAGCTGAGCCAACTGCAGCAATGGCATGGGAATGGAGGTCCAATACAAGGTTCGTTGCGTGTTACCTAGTTCAATGGCATTCCGCTTCCAATTCTCCTTAAATGCGAAGGATGCAGCTGGAGGAGGCTGACGACGTCGACGCAGTGCTCGAGGGGCGGTCACTCGTCTCTCGGTCGCAGAAGTCGAGGAACGGCGTCACACGGATGGCGCCGATGCTGTCTGTGTCAAAGTGCATGAACACGTGGATGACTTCTCGCTCGGTAAGCGACTGGACCCCACCCCGCGCCAGCGATGCGAACGCCGCTCGAAACGCGCTGAGCTCGACGAACTCGCCATTGTGTGGGCCTTGGTTCCCGCATTCGGTTGGTGCGTGCCCGAACGAGTCAAGAAGCTGCATCGCCATGGATGGGTTGGCTCGGCATAGTTGCACGAGTCGCCGGAGCGCCGCTCGTTGGTGAACGCTCGTACCGACCCTCTCGTCAGAGTCCTGTCCGGGTTCGGTGGCTTCTCCGTGGCGCTTGGTCGAGTCCGTGATCTCGTTGGTGAAGGCGCTTGACCGCGCGAACGGGTTTGCCATGTCGGAGGCCGTCGTGGGGAAGTCCAGACCTGCGCCAGTGGCGATAGCGTGGGAGTATCGAGTCACGGGAGCGTTGCCCATGAGACGCAGCGTCATTTGATCGATGCTGTCGACTTCGCCGCGGGTCAAGTGCTGAACGGACTGGTCAATGACGCGGCCACCGTTGCGACCACGCGGGATACGAGAGACTCCGTCCCACACAGACGGGTCCGGGGCCACAAACGAGCTCTTGGTCACGGTCGTCGAGGACAGAATTGCTCTCTCGTGCTCCTCGGCGGCCTGGCTGGATGCTGTTTGGGCTTCGTAGAGCTGGCGAGCGAGGGCTTGAAGGTCCGAGTCACGTCGAAGACTTCGAGGACCAGGCCCTGGAGCTGGCGCAGCGTACTTGTTGTAGTCGGTGCTGGCCTGCAAGGTGGTCTCGAACGGGAGCGAGCTCACATTCGAGTGCAAGAGCACGCGCGGGAGCGTCGCCTCGATTCGAGAAGCCTTGGCATCTGGAGAACGAGAGCAAGGAGGTTGTCACAATGGAGGCCTTGAACCAGCCAGTTCTTGATGAATCCTCGCGATACCTGGAGCCGACACGGGCTCGGGAACCTTCCGGCGGGAGAACCCCGTGTTGTTGCGCAGCGCCTCCTCTTCGACCCAGTTGCCCACGAGCGTGCCCTTGGCGTTGTTCTTGTTGTACGACGCGAACATTTGCGCCATCGGAGCACGGACTTAGCACAGCGAGGCTTCAGCTCGGCGCGTCTCCTGCTTGTTGGTGAGTCTGGGGTCAGCGACATCATGGTGGCATTGCTCGAGAGTCTGCTCTCCTTCGCCCCTCGTCGCCTTTTATAGCCGCGCAAGCCTATAAAAAGACCCTGGTCTCGCAGGCATCAGCACGCTAAAAGTGATGAAGGCTTGGTGAACACCATGATGCAAGAGAACGCTCTCGCTGACAAGCGCGGTGGTGCTCAAAGACAAGCTGAGCTGCCTGCCCACACTTTCAAGACGATAAGCGGAAGCTCCGGGGTCGCCTCTATGGTGCGCCTCGCCGATCCGCACGGCGAGCTGCCCATCAAGAACCACAAGTACGTGAAGAACTGCACCGAGCTGTACCTCGCACAGCGCGGCATCCAAAAACTCGCCAACTTCGACGCATTCGTCAACTTGGAGGTGCTGTGGATCAACGACAACGAGGTGCGCAGCGCTGGACGTCACCTTGGTTATCCGAGGGCGGGGCTCTGAAGATTGTGCTTCCCCAGATCGAAGCACTCGAAGGGCTGGACCAGTGCTTCCGCATCAAGAACCTCCACGCGCACAACAATCGCATCCGGTACGTTCCATCACGGTGCTGAGCCCAATGCGATGTTGTACTAATGGCATGAGCGCTCTCCGGTCTCCGCAGGACTCTCGATGGCAGCTCGCTCGTCCACTTCAAGTTCCTGGAGGAGCTTCGCCTCTCCGGCAACAAGCTCAAGGACCTCCAGAGCACTCTGCACGTCCTCGGTCGACTGCAGCACTTGCACGACCTGGACCTGTTCGGCAACCCCGTGGCTGAAGAGGAGGGGTATCGCTATCTCGTGCTCGCCGCGATCCCGTCGCTGCGGGTGCTCGACAGGCACGTCGTCACTGACGACGACCGAGGCAGGGCTGCCAGGTAGAACCCTCCGACGTGGACTTGTGTCCGCCACTGACGGTGCTAACAGGCGAGCCGTGTGCCTTCAGGTTGGCTCGACGCGACCAGCGAAAGGATGGTGCTGTCCCTGATAGACACCAACTCGACGAGCATCCCGGAAAGCAGGCTAAGAACAGTCGTTCGACTGCAGTCCCAGGCGCACCGCCCCAGCAAATCTCCGGCACGGTGCGGCTGCTGATGAAGGAGGTGGCTGCCATCAAGCACGATCAGCAGGTGTGCGGCTCTGATGAGTGGTTCCAAAGGCAAGACTGTTCTCAACTCTCGTGCTGGTGCAGCAACAAGCGATTCAAGACGCCCAGCGAGAGCTGCAGGAGCTCGAGCGCACGCGACAGCAGATGCTGGCGACGTCTTCAACAGTTGCGGGCTCTCGGAGCAACTCAGGCGGGGGCGGGACTGTCCCGGGACTCGACGAGTGGGAGACGAGTGCTCTGAAGAAGATCTTCCAGTCTCTCGAGGAAGCAAAGGACAGGTATGTGCAGCTCTTCACTGGTCTCTCGACCCTGCTGCTCTCACCATGTGCCTTCACTGTCTAGCGGGATACGCCAAGAAGCTCTGGGGAAACTCGAGCTCTACCTGCGCGGCCGCGGTTTTGAACTGAGAGATGAGCGAGGCAGGGCCGTCGCGATGAGGCAGCTCGCGCTGTCGGAGCCAATCAAGTGGATGGACCTCCGAAAGGCACGGGCAATCGCTGTCCGCTGTAATCCCGTGGCGTGTGGAGTAACTCGACTCGTGCTCTGTCCACGCAGTCACTCGCGGATCGACAGGTAGAATGCGCGCTGCTGGACCCGGCGCAGCTCCGGCTGGAGGCGGAGGCGTGCTTCGACAAGTGCAAAGTCCTCCAGGTGGAGATCCTACCTCGCTGTAATGCTTCGTGCGAGGTGCAGCTTGGCTGACACGTAGTGCTTGGTGCATCCGATGGCAACTGGGAATAGCGACGGCTCCAGGCGCTGTCCCGGAATGACGACGCAGTCATGACGGTTCGTGGCGAGATGCAGTCAAACTCCATCTCGAGCGCGCTTTGACTGAACATCATCCAGGAGTTGCAGCAGCTGAGCCAACAAGGCTACAGGCTCCAAGCGTTAGCTGACAGCAGCTCAGCACCGCCCAGCAAGCTCTTCGGTACTCCTCGGGGACCAAGTTCTCGCGCCGTGAGTGACGCGCCTGGAGCTCGCACCCGCTTCTGCTTCACGACCTTCGCGAGGGAGACGCTGTCGCCGTCAAGAACTCCCGAGAACCCCGCCGATCAAGGCCGCGCCTTCCTCGACCTCAAAGCGGAAAGCGCAGGGATCGACGAGAAGTTGTGCCAGAAGTACAAGCTGCGAGGAAAGGTACGTCAGAGCAGCACGCGACATGAGCTGGTCTTGCTGCTCGGGTGCTCCACTCTCTAACCACTTGCCCCGCAGGATTTCCACAAGTACATGGCGAAGCAGACGCTGCAGCCATCGATGGCTCTTGTTCGGCGCCGGGTCGACATGTAACCTTCCTCTCTTTGGACTGGCAGCGTGAAACACGGCTATTGTAGTGTACATCCTCCAGTGGGGAAGCAGCAGCTTGGCTTCAGTACGCAGCATGAGCGCGCTCCTACTCGATAAAATCCTCGAGATCGGCATAGGCGTCGTCTCCGTCCTCCTCGTGCAGGAACGCGTCGATGATAGGGTGACGACTGCGGAGGCGCTTTCGCCGCTTGCGGACGATCGGCACCACGTCGACGAAACGGGCCTTCGCCTTGCCTTGCCCAGGCTTCTCGGTGTCTTGATGTGTTGTCGAAATGCTGCTCTTCACCATCAGCACGAGGCTCTTGAGGCGAGTCACCGACTCGCGGGGCATTTTCTGAAGGATGCAGCGACAGTGATCAGTTGAAAAGTCTCCCACAATACTCGACGGAGTCCTGCTTCGCAGCTTCATACCTTCTTCAAGAGTGTCTGCGCCTTTGTAGGGACCTTGAGCAGGAAGATGTCCACTTTGAGCGCCGTGGCAGACAGCTGGAAAGGAACGCAACCATCCAGGGCATTGGAACAATGAGACACAGTCATCGCACCAGAATGCATACAACCCTCGAGGACTCGAGGACGTACCCGCGTCTTGGAGCTCGAGTCGCTGCTCGCCTCCTTCACCCACGCGATCCACCGTCGGCTTTGCGCTGCGCACCGAGTGGCGCAATCAAACACCTCGACGGCGTGGGCGGAAGCAGTTGCATCGTCCTTGGCGTCACTCATTCGCGCGCAGTTGTTGCCGATTCGGAGAGTGGCCTCCACGATTGACAGCGTCTGCACCAGCACCTTCGCCATGATCCACGACAGATCGCGGCTGCTGAAGATTGTACGCCGCAGCAGGTCGAGCACACGTACGAGCACACTGGCCATTTGACGGCGCTCGGAGGGCGTCGACTTCGCTGGCCGATTGCCCCAGCCCAAGCTGCCGACCAGACTCGAGGCGAACCTATCGGTCAGTGTGATCACGGCGCCAAGCGCCACGTTTTGGGCAGCCGAGGAGACGAGGTGCGGGACGCAACCGCTTCGAGAGGATGGGAAAATGTCAGCATCCGAGTCTGCGTCCGACATCTCGGATGAACCTGCCGACTGGCGAAGCCGCTTGCGCTTCGATCCGGCCAACAGCGAGCCGCCTATGGTCGGTGATGAGTCCTCTTCGTGGTCGAAACTGAACGAGTAGCCGCACGCACGAAGGGTATTCTGCAGCAAATCGACGACTGGATCTGAGTCTCCGTCGGCAAACTGGAACGGGAGCGACAGAAATGATATCGCCAGCAGCAACCGCAAGAGCGGTACTTGGTGGACGGCGTGATCGCATAACATCTGCGCTGCTTGACCCGACAACTCGTCGCGCGCAGTGGCGTCGATGAGCGCGCCGGGCACGTCGCACAAGCGCTTACACAGCGTAGCAGCACCCATACTCCACTTGGTCAGCTCTCCGGACGCCAGAAGGAACTCAATATCACCGAGCAAGGCACGCGCCAATGCCGCAAAGCTGTTTCCACTCTCGATGCTTCCATGCTCGCTCTTCACTACGACGCTCGACCAGCAACTGGTTTGCAGAAGCACGAATAACTTCTGCTGAACATCTGCAGCCGAGCTGGATTGGATCAGCGTCACCACAGTCTTCCCCAGTGCCGCACAGATTCTACCAAGTAACTCGTCTCCCGCCTTCCCGTCG
The DNA here is from genome assembly GCA_023338075.1 of Phytopythium litorale. Lineage (NCBI taxonomy): Eukaryota > Oomycota > Peronosporomycetes > Pythiales > Pythiaceae > Phytopythium > Phytopythium litorale. Next base: position 19,603 of record JAADYB010000158.1, read on the forward strand.
AGGATCACAGCACCGCCAGTCGAGCCTCCAACGGCAGTCAGGTGGCGTAGCGCGACAGGAACCTTCATCGCCATCGTCTCGGTGTAAACAGCAAACACCATGCTCGGGACATGCGTTGCGTCCACCAAGCGAGCACCATCGTTTGTCCTTGACGACGTCGGTGGGAGCTGCTGCAACGCTTGCGCACGAAGACAATCGGCAAGTTCACGATACAGCAGTAACAGAGTTTCGAGGACAGCCCTGTTATCTTGGCCATCGGAGGTGCTTCGCTGGTATCGGCTGCTTTGCTTGTCCGCGTTCGCATCCGACTGCGTAAATAGGTTAAGCACAAACACGAATTCGTCGAAGGATATGCCAGAGACGGCGTTGCCGGGGGCCTTGCTTGAGACTTCCTGGGGTCCGCTATGAGATGCCACGGCTTGGTGCAAAAGTAGCAACAAAGTTGACGCGTGTGGCTGCAGTGCTCGTGCCAATCCGAAGTGCAGCGTGCTCGAGATCGTCCGAGGAACTGCCCACGCCATTTTCTTCTCCGACTCCTGGAGCGTCTTGCGAATCATGCGGTGGACGCAAAACTCCATCTCCATCACCGACCATACCGAGGTCACATTGGGTTTAGAGGCCTTCCGCGGTGCGCCTTGCAGCTCGGCGCGGTGCTGCTCCAGCATCAAATGGACTGCGACGGTGCAGAGAGCCGAGGCGATGAACATTCGCGCCAAGAAATCCCATACCGACCTCTTGCTTGATGCACCAGACGACTGCTCCGTGCTTCGGCACACCCAGTGGAAGAAAAGGTCCTGGTTGGAGACGAAACTCGCGACCCAGCGTCGGATCGCCGTGCCCTCTTCTCCTCCTCCAGTTCTTGCAAGCGGCCGCTCCGTCCCAGGTATAGTCAGTGCAGCGCTCTCAAACGCGAGCAGACACGAAAGGGCTCGATGGAACAGCTGCCCCGCTGTAGCTGCCCCCTGGGGACTCGAATCTTGGAGGTAGAACTCGTCCAGCGAGCAGAAGTCGAAACGCAGTCCCGACGGATGTTCGTCGTCATCCTCGCTCTCACTCTCGTCGTCGCTGTGAATGTTGCTTCGACGATGCCGCGCGGTTGGTCGGACGAAGCGGCTCACCTCATGATAGAGAAACTGGTGCAAGTCTGCCTGCGATGCGGGTCGAACCTGCAGAGGGGAGTTGCACCGGAAAACTTGCTCTAGCCTGCCCATGGACCACGGACGAATGGCCGCGCACACCACGAAGCCGCTCTTGATCGCCGCCAGTATCTCTTCCTGTACAAAGTCAAATGCATGGGCATTAGACATCATCTCTGCTGGCTTCCTGACCGCAAAAGACGGCATGCGTACTTCCTGTTGCTCATCGAAGCGGAAACCGCTCTCAAGCCACGTGCACCACAGATTGATAGCAAACTGCTGGTGTGGGTGGTTGTTCGTCGACAGGAGCTTCCGGAGAAACACCATCAGGAAATTGAAGAGCCCTGAGCAAAACGCATTAGCCAAGCACGCCGTCAGGCCGGATGCCTCCTCGCACGAGCAATTTGCTGAGAGAAACGCACCTCGATGGTGCATTGACAACCGCGAGGCGATCTCAAAGATCATCTCTGCCGACTGGAATGAGCTGTGGAAGTGCACACTGAAACCAAACGTTACGGTCGTGAGCTCGATCTGAAGCGCGGCATCTTCATTGAAGGCTGCCTACCCGAGCCAATCTTGAATAGCGTTCAGGTGGCAGTGCAGGCTTTGAGGGTGCGAGTCGAAGAGCTTGCGCAGGACCTCCGAACTGACCTGAACCGCGCCAAGTCAGTGGCCTGTCTGCAAAAGAAGCGCATCAATGGTCGTGCGTTACCTTGGCGGTGGATGGCTGCTGGCAGCGCTCAAACAGGGAGCGGAGGATCTCGTTTTGAGCCTCTGGTGCCTAAGCATCAGTCGTTGAGGCATTAGCTTCAGAGCTCGCATAGAGTCACGAAGTGCCAGCGACCAACGTATACGCTTACCTTGTGAAAGATTGCCAGAAGCACCAGCTGGGACAGGTTGCGCTTCGTCCGGCAGTCGCCTGGGGTCTCCTTGGTGCTGCTGTCGCGGAGCAGAGCAGAGCTCGTCTGGTCGACCCAGAACAGCGCCACGTCCATCAGTAGCAGTGCCTTCCACTCGCGCGCGTATGCTTGCTTCCCTCCGAAGTTGATAACCTTGGAGACGCGGTCGTTCATGTGTGCTTCGGCGGCTCGATCATCTAGCTGCGAGTCCGTCCTCCTCATCGCCAGTAGGGCGTGCGACGTAGTATCTCCGCGATCCACATCGTCGACGCATATACGCCAGGCGAGGTCTTCGATGTCCTTGAACACTGCGGACTCTCTCGCGACCCGCAGCGAGGAGGACCGGTGATGCAGAATGGGTTTGGACGCCTGCAGGGCGTGGAGGAGAAAGATGAGGTCGTGCCAGTCCGCTCTGGTGTCGAGGTCGACTCGCTCTGGCTGCCCACGCGACGAGTCGCCGCTCGAAGTCGCGGCATCGCGGATGGCGAGCGTCACGAGCTCGACGAGGCTCTGGGACTGGTGCAAGCACTGCAGGCACAACCAACACGCATCGATGAGTCTCGGGGCGTTCGGTCGACGCTGCCAAGGCGATGGATGGCGCACCATCTGGAGGTTGAACTCCGCTTCCTGTCTGGACTGCACGGGCAGTCGCCGAAGCAGGAAACGCGCAATGTCGATCCACTGCGTGCTGTGCGTGACATCGGCGACAGAGACGCACTCTCGCAAGACCAGGTTCAGCGCCTCGGCGGGAATCTGCACGCTCGGGGCCACCATTTGCCGCACGTTCTCCTGCCACCGCGGGGAATAGGGTCAGTGGCCACTCCTCCAAGCGGCAAACGCACAGATCCCCGCTCACCTGCAGCAGCTGCCAGCCGGCGGGTGCGACGAAGCTCGCGCTGTCCTTGAGCACGTCCAGCAGGAACGGCAGCGTCCGCACGGTCCACGGCAGCTCCAGCAGGCCGACGAGTTTCTGCCGTCCCGCCAAACCCGGTTAGTGACGGCGCTCCCCCCATTAGCAACCCGCGAACGAGCGAGCGCACCTCGTGGACAGCGTCCTCATCCGCGGGGTCCGCCGCCGCGTCGCCCGCAAGCTCCGCCAGCAGGCCGAGCAAGCTGGGCACGAGGCCGAGCAGCTGCGGTAGCGCCTTGGCGCGCAGCTCCGTGTCTGCCACGGCCTCGCCCACGAGCCGGTAGGTGGCGGCCAGCAGCCGGTCGACCTCTCCCCGCAGCTTGCGGCGCCGCAGCTGGCGACCGGTGCCGCTGCTGTCACCGGCATCGTCCAGCGCCAGCGCGTAGCCCAGCGCCAGCTCAGTCAGCAGCTGCATGGCCTCCAGCTCGCTGGCCGCGCCGGTCCAGAGCACCTGCACCACGCGCGTGGCGGCGCGCAGCCGCGTCTTGTCGCACTGCAGCAGCGCGTGCGCCAGTGCTAGCCAGTCGTCCCTCGACCGGTCGTCCGCCGCAGCGTCTGCCTGCGCCTTCTTGACGCCGTCGCGCCGCGAGATGCCGTCCAGCAGGCCGTCCAGCTGCCACCATCCATCGCGCCGTCAGCGCCGTAGGCGGCCGGGAGCAGCACCCAGACGCTGCCAGACACCCACAAAACGCACCTCGTCCGCGTCCATCGCTGCCAGCAGCTGCCGCGCTGCCACCGCGTCCGTGGCGCTCGCGCGCAGCAGCTCGCGCGCCGACTCGCCGCGCTGCATGTTGCCGGTCCACTGCGAGATTTGAATTCAACGAACGAACGGGAAAGGCAAGTGCATTCACACCCCAGACGAGAACCGCGAACAACCTGAATACTGAACTCTACCATCGAGATGCGCTGGATATTCATTTGCTGCAGACCTCGAGTTGATCTGGATATTCATTTGCTGCAGACCTCGAGTTGGGATGGATATTCATGTGATCCAACCAAATGTCAACGAGCGAGCAATAATTGTTTGCGAGCTGGAAGCTTTGGCGTGGAGAAGCCGACTCGAGCTTTCCATAATCTACAAAACATCATACGATACAACTTTCATAATCTACTATGTTGAACATTTACCTTACCTTTATTTAGATCCAATAACTCCATTTTGGGATATTCTTCGGATCGGCTTATCGGCAGGTTTGACGGTATATTGTTCGGCCCCTCCTGCTGCAGGACGTCCACGCGATGTGGCCATGTCTACGGCGCTGCATTCGTGCTGGAGCGATGCGAGCGGCGCGGCGCGGAGCCCGGCGGTCGCTCCCGTACTGGACGCTCTCCAGTCGGATGGCTACCTCTCGCTCGCTGCTGCTTATATGAACCCGCCCAGCAGGCGGTCGACCGCCGCCTGGACGTTGCCGAACGTGGCCTGGAGCGCGCGGATGTTCTGCTCGCGGTTCGAGAAGCCCATGTCGCTCAGCTGGGTCAGCTGCGACGCGTACTGCTCCTCCGGGTTGGCCGCGGGTGCGGCAGGCGCGCCAAAGCCGCCGAGTCCGGCGCCTCCGAACGCTGCGAACGGATTGGGCGTCGAGGCAGCGCCAGCCGGATTGCCCGCTGCACCGCCAAGGTTCAGGCCTTCCAACCTGCGCGCACGCACGAACAGACACACGTCAGAAGAGCTCGCTCGGTGCCGTCGTGCCTTGGACCAAGCGATCACGCTTTTGACTGACCCAGGCATGAGGCCGGAGCCCCGCAGCTGGTTCATCGCGTTCTGCAGCTGCATCATCGCCTGGATGTTCTGCGGGTTCATCGCGGCGCGCAGGAACTCGGGGTTCATCATCATCTGCCGCGCTTGCGGATTGGCGTTCATCATCGCCGCCATCTGCGGGTTCATCTGCTCCATCTGGGACAGGAACAGCTCCGGGTTGTTCGTGATTTGCTCCAGCGCCGGCTGGAACAGCGGGCTCTGCAGGAGCTGCGCCATCATCTCCGGGTTCGGCGTCGCGCCAGGAGTCGCCCCGGCGCCAAAGGCACCCGCTCCCCACGGATTCGCGGCAGCGGCATTGGCTCCGGTGGAAGCGCCTACACGACCCAAGCGGTTAGAACCGTCCAGTCACGGCATGCAGGGACCGTGCCACTCACCAGGCATCGCCCACGGGTTCGAAGCTGCCGCGCTGGGAGCAGCGCCCGTCGAGGCAGAGCTTGTACTAGGCTGCGTCGCCGTCGAGGAGGAGGAGGAGGAGGAGCCAGAAGGAGCGCTGCCCGCGAGGCCAGGCATCGTGAAGGCGGGTCCGCGCGGGGCACTTGCGCCGCTGGTCGCCGCGTCCATCAGCGGCTCCTGCACGTCGTGGTACATGCGGCGCAGCGCGTTGAAGCCCTCGGGGTGGCTCTCAATGTTGCGCAGCGCCGTGTCCTGGCTGCGCATCATCTCGCGCATGGCCGCGGGGTTGCGCATGGCCTCCATGCTCTGCCGGAGCAGCTCCGGGTCGTTCATGATGTGGTTCAGCTGCGGGTTCTGCTCCAGCAGCTGCTGCATGGCCGGGTTGCTCTGCATCATGGACCGGATCATCTCGGGGTTGTTCAGGATGCCCTGCATCATGGGCGAGTTTAGCATCTGCTGCATCATCTCGGGGTTCTGCATCATCTGCTGCTGCATCGCCGCCATGTCGGGCATCCCTGACCCGCCCGCGCCGAACATGCCGCCGAACGGGTTCGCCGCGCTGGTGCCAGCACCGGCCACCGCCCCGCCCGCCGGCGGGAACAGCGGAAAGCCGAACGGGTTGGCCACCGGCGCGGCCGCAGCAGGGGCGGCAGCAGCAGGCGAAGCGGCGCTAGCAGCAGCGGGCGCCGGAGTGGGGGTCGGCGCGGGAGCGGGAGCCGCCGGCCGCGCCGACCCGCGCACGAAGAAGATGGTGTCCTCCGCCTGGATGCCTGTGTTGCGCGCGCGCGTCCGTCAGTCAGAGATCCCTCGCCCGCCGTCGGCAGCCGACAGATTGCATCCAGACGCACCGTAGCTCTGCAGCGTCTGGTCGTCCTTGAGCACCTTGCCCTTGTAGATGAGCCGCTGGAGCGCCGCGGGCACCTCCGTGTGCGCCACGAGCGCCTCCTTGCACTGCGCCACGGACGCGTCCAGCGCAATCTCGAACGAGAACTTCTTGCCCGCCGTCGTCTTGACGTGCAGCGTCGCCATCCTCTCCTCGGGTGCTACTCGCCGCTGCTCTGCGTCCAAGCCGGGAGCTGGAAACCGTGCGCCGTAACTCTTAAGTCGTACGCCGTAACCTGTACGCCGTAAGCTAGTGAGCCTTGCGCCTTGATGTCTTGGTGTCTTGGTGCCTTGGTGCCTTGGTGCCTTGATGCCTTGATGCCTTGATGCCGAGCGAATGCAGGGGAAGGAAGTGCTCGGGTGCAATCGAGAAGCTTCTCGCAAAGTCGGTATCGGAGCTGCTGACACGTTGAGCGACCCGATTAAGTGCGGAATCTTCAAAACCTCGATCACGACTTCAACGCGAGGTTTTGACGACGGGTTACGCGTAACCACACAGGGCGTCTCGGTTACGCTCCCACATTTGGCGGGAACTGCACGCTCCAATCCCGAAATGAGCACCGACTCGTCCGCCGATGGCGCCGCGCGTGTGGCGGCCAGCGACAGCCACGAGGACGTGGCCGTGGTGAAGACCATAGAGGAGGCCAGTGAGGTGGATACGGTGGTGGTCAGCGACGTGACGGTCAAGACGGAGGCCAAGGCGGAGGGCAGGACGTGCGCGCTGTGCGCCGCCAAGAAGCCGATCGCTGGCGGTGCGTGTGGGTCGATTGGGCGGCGGTGGGGGTCGCGGCAGCCGTGCTAACGGTGCAAGGTGGTGGGAAAGCAGGCTGCGCGAACAACGCGTGCAAGAAGTGCTGCCTGGCGCACTCGGACGACTGCCCGGCGCACCAGAAGTCGAGGAAGAGCGACCTCATAGCGGCCAGTACGACTTGCGAGCCGTCCACGCTGAACGACACGAACGACGCAACGCCACGGCTAACACCGCGTTTCTTGCTGTCCCAACTAGTGCTGGACAACCCACCGGTGCCGGACCCGGCCAAGGCCAAGAAGCCTGTGCTCAAGCACGAGTTCAAGGAGAGCAACTTCGCCTGTGCGTCGCGTCGCTCTCGCGTACCCCGCCGCCTCCCCTGCCTGCACTCACGCCGTGCTTCTTCCGCGCAGACTACCAGGAGACGGTGACAATCTTCTGCGTGCGCGACTTCTTCGGCTCCAAGAAGCTCAGCCAGGGCATTCTGAACGACCAGACGCGCTCGCAGCGAGTCAGTGGGTCGTACCTGGGCAAGCAGCCCAAGCGAGTCAAGGGTGTCAAGTCTCCAGAGCTCAAGGCCGCCATCATGGACGTCCTCGGCAAGCGCAAGCGGTCCGAGGGCGACGGTAGTTTTGTGGCGGCAAGACCCGCGGTGGTCGAGGCTACCAGCGGATAGAATCCCCCGACTCGCTGCTACATCCCTTCAGCTGATGCCAACCATGTACTTTGAACCAACAGCACTCGCATCTCCGTTGCTACTTCATCCATCTGGGGATGTCCGTGTCGTCCTCCTCTTGTTGTTGAGGTGCACTCGCCACCAGTGCAGCTGGCGGTGCTTCTGGGTCCTCCGCGACTTCCTTGACGACATCTTTGGCAGCAGTGTCTGCCTTCCGGCGCCTCTCGAGGAACACGACCTCCTCCTGCAGCTGCTTGACGCGGAACTGGTGCTCGCGACAGCTCTTGTGCGCCAGCTCAACCTCTGCGTCGGCGTCCTTGAGTTTCTGCTCGAGCGCCTGGTTCGCCGTCTCCAGGCTCGCCACGCGGGCCTGCAGGCTCTTGCACTGCGCCGCCTGCTGTCCAAGACGCGCCTTGGTCTCCTGGCTCTCCTTCTGGAGCTTCGTGAGCTGCGCCGTCAGCTGGTCTTCCGATCGGGACAGACTCGTGCGCTTTTTCTCCGTGTCGGCTGCTCTGGCGCTGGTCTCCTTCAGGGTCTGTGGTGGCGACGTAAGCGAATGTCAGCGGCCTTAAAGCCTCATCGAGAGCACGCAGTTCGCTCACCTTGGTCAGCGACCGGTACTTCTCCTCAACGGCCTGCTTCTCTTGCTCGAGCAGCCTGCACTTGTCTTCGGCAGCTGCGCGCTTCTCGAGCTCCGACGACAAGCTCTGCCAGCATCCACGATGCGTCAGACGTGCACAAGCAGCGGCAAGCGTTCATTCGTTGCTCCTCGACCTGCTCAAGCTCGCGCTGAGTGTCCTGGAGGCGTTGGCGGTCGGCTTCAAGCAGTTGGACGGCAGCCTCGAGCTCAAGAGTCTGGCGCCGTGCTCTCAAGTTAGTCCGTGAAGAAGCGACACCAAGTAGAGATCTCCTTCTTCCGTCACCTTGGCAAGTTGCGCCTGCTGCTCGGTCTGCGCCTCGACGCGTCGCCGCTCGGACTCGCCGCGCTCGAGTTGGCATCGCTGCAGCTCTCGCGTCAGCTGCTCCGTGGCCGCCTGCTGCTCTCTTGCCTTGGCCTGCAGCTGTGCGCGTGTCTTCTCCAGCAGTCGCTTGTGCTCCTGAGAGACTGACCGATGCGAGTCACGCTCCGTCTCCAGCTGGCGACTCACACGATCGAGACGTGTCAATGGAGTGCTCCGCCGTGAGGAACCAGGCAAGCCAGTCGTACCCGCTCGCATTGGATCTGCATCAACTGGAGCTGCCGCTGCAGCTCCTGGTTGGTGCTCGAGAGCTCGGTCCTCACGCTCTCGGTCTCCTGCTGCTGCCGCTCGAGGAAGCCCTCGAGGTCCGCTTGCTGCCGGTCGAACGCCTCCTGCAGTCACCACACGCACGCTGAGTCGTTCGCAGTCTCTTGTCGAGACTCTCGAGCTCGACCGACCTGCTTGCGCCGCAGGAGCTCGTTCTCCCGCTCCTTCTTGGCGAGCTTGGCGCTGAGCATCTCGAGCAGCCCCTCGTGCATGCGCTGCTCGTCCTCCTGGATGACGCTGCTCAGCTGGTTGCCGCCGAGCGGAGGCAGCCCCGCGTCGCCCACTCCTCTCGCATCCTAGTCGAGTGAGAGCATGGCGTGAGCCTCCAGCGCCTCCCGTCTGTCCGTCAGTCATTGCTGCCACGGACCGAGACGACCCGACCGACGCGCAGCCCTCCGCCTCGCGCAGGCGGAGCCGCGATCGGCTTGAGCGGCTTGTGCCGGCTGCCAGCGACTGCGGCGGCGGCCACAAACTCCTTGCGAGCCATGACAAGCGTCGATTGAGGTCATGACGCAGCTGCAGACAACGTCCACGGAGCAGTTTGGTCTTCACGAGATGTCTATTATTAGCTACTTCCAGTCTGCCTCACTTGCCGAGTTGGTGTCGAGTTCAGGATGTCGGCAGGGTCAGCGCGCGCTCGCCGACAACATTGCTGCTGCCGCCGCCTCACGCTGGCGGATCCGCGAGCGCAGGTCGCCGTCCATTCGCCGTCGCTGTCCCAAAGATTCGGCTTTCGCCGCCCATGAAGAGGGGCGTGGAAAACTTGACAGTACTTTGGTTGCCGTGCCGGCCGGCATCGAGATAAAGGAGAGGAAGGCTCAGGTAATGAGATTCCACTATGCGATATCTTCATGCAATGGGGCACAACACCCCGCGCAACTCAGATGTCCCTATATAGCATTCGTCACTGCCCTCCCGTCGAAATGCACCACACATGCAGCCATGAAGCCATGAAACCATGAAGCCATGAAGCGGACGCCTTCTCAGCGATCTTGGTGATTATGAGTGTCGTCATCATAGGTCAAGAGTAGCAAATATTTATCGATCATCATCGAAAGACTCCGCCATGCACACACAGCTCCACACACACACAAGCAAACACATACACACACACAGTCACGTACGCTCACTGTCGATCGGTCTCATCATACAAATGCCTCGAATGCTCTTCACGTATGGACTCCGGAACGCGTCGGGAGCGCTGCAGAACGCAGCGCAGGTGACTCGCCCTTCCTCCTCAGTCTCGTCATCTAGTTGTGTAATCACTTGAGCACCGCGAAAACCCACGCCACACACACTCGGCGCCAGCCACAAGCCGCTGCCGCCTCCTGCTCCTGTTGCTCCTGTTGTTGCTGCTGCTGCTGATGCTGCTGCTACTGCTGAACGCGCCGATCGTCGAATGAGCGAGCTGCAGGAAGCCGGCGGCGCGCAGCCATCGGTCGCCACTGACTGCCATTGGTCGCGTTTGGCTCACTGGTGCCGTGGCCAGTCGTAAGAAAGCGGCTGATGCGTAATTACTCCTTTCGCGTAAAAAGACGGTGATTCGAGTAAATTCGGAGAAATGATCATTAGGATTGGTCGATAATGGGACGCTCAACCCTCATTTAACAGCCAATAGTTCACTGCTCTGCGTGGAAAGTATTCCGCCAATCACCGCGCGGCGATGGCGGGAATCAGACGACGGCGGCATGCAATTCTCTTCTGGGAGGACCCGGAAGCTCCTCGCGGCGCCTGCGTGTGCGCGTGTGTCCGGCCCCAGCCCAGGCGGGAGCGATGGCGACGAGCCACGAGCGACAGCTGGAGGCCGAGTGCGAGCTGCTGCGGAGGTGCGTGGCGCGGAGCGACCCGCCTCGAATGCGCGGCGGCGGCGGCGGGCTGACGAGGATGGCAGCGAGCTGGCCGCCATGGAGCAGCTGGTCGAGCGGTACCAGGGCGAGCTGGCGCGCGGGCGGCCCGGGTCGGCGCCTCGCCGGCGGGGGGACAGCGCCAGCGACGCCTACCGCGCGGTGGACGAGGTCTACGAGAACCAGGTGCTGTACGCGAGTGCGTGGGCGTCGCACGGCAGGCAGCGGGAGACGCCCGCGTACTCGGACGTCAAGGGGGAGGAGACCCAGTTCGACAGGGTGCGAGCGCGCGCTGGTTGGATACGACGTGTTGCATACTCACAGGTGCTATCGCCGAGCAGATAGCGCTGCCGAACGAGCACTGGGAGTGGGTGAGTGACTGGCGGTGCGACGTCCACGCGCACACGGACGAGAGCGGATGGGTGTACGCGGCGTCATGGAGCGCTCTGCGCGACCCCAGCCAGCCTCATCGCAGGTGCGTGGTGATCCTGTCTCCGCCTTGAGTGGAAAGGGTACCGAGTCTCATAGGAGTGACCACCCGTCAGCGAGAGAGCCGTAGAGGACCGCGTCCGTCGACGACGCTGGACCCGCGAACGGATGCTCGTGAGCTCAACGGGACTGCCAATGCCGGTCAACCAGCGGATGCTCGAGCAAAGCCGGCTGGCGGCTATGGTAGGGGGAGTGTCGGTCGGCCTGGGATGTCGTCACCGCTCATGAGCGTCCTCATGTTTGGCACACTAGCAATACGCGAACGAGAAGCTGAGCCAGCAGGTGAGAGCGCACGCGACCCTCCTGGGTTTGCCAAGCAAGTACTAAACTCACTTGTCAAACAATCTGAACCGCCTGGTGCAGCTTTTGCGCGCGAACGACCGCATCGGTGAGTGCGAAGAGCGCCTTCAGGGCTACGAGAGCCAAGTCGTTCGTCTCCAGAGCGTCATCGAGTCCATGGGGAAGAGTGGGCCGTCGCGCTTTGCGGACGCGTCGGTCCGAGATTCAGTGGCCTCGTACTCGATCTCAAAGAGCGACGAGGTGCTGCGCGAGTCGGAACATCTTCTGGGGGAGATACTGTCGGGCCCCGAGATGGCCGACCTGACGTTGGCGATTACCGACGTGCAGCGCCGGCGGTCAGAGATAGTCGAGGAGTGCGAGAACGAGCTGAGCGGCGCCATGGACGAGTTCATCGACCTGGTTGAGACGCTGGAGCGCCGAGCGTCGTCGAGCCAGCTGGACCAGACCCGGTGATGTTGAAGTGTGAGGTATTTATTGCGGAAGTTTCGTGAAGGCTGAAGACTTGAAGAGATGTGGATGCCGAGTTGAAGTGACACTGCTCAGCCGGACGCGCAGAGCTCGATGAAGATCTTGTCGTGGGTGCCCTTGAGCAGCAGCTGACCCTGGTAGTCGATCTTCTTGAGCCGCTTGGCGGCGCGCAGCGTGCCCATGAGCGCCTCGAACAGGTCCTGGCAGCGCTCGTCGTCGAAGAGCTCGCCGAAGCTCACGCCGAACTTGTCGCCCTGCGGCTTGCCGAGCCGGCGGATCTCAACCACGAGCTGCTCCACCTCCTTGGCGACGTCCATGCTGTGCTTCGTTACTTCGGTGGCGTCGCTTGTGCTCGTTTTCGGGGACTGGGGGCGGTCTCTCTCTCCTCCTCCTCCTCCTCCTCCTCCTCCTCCACTGCATTGCGACGCTTCGAGCACTCGAATGGGTATTTCGGTGGTCTGGTAAACGGATATCGTCCGTATTTGGGACAGTGTCAGCCAGGTACGGATAGAAAGTGGACAGTGTCCACATACAAAGATAATATATGCATTTTAGCCAATCAGTGTGGTTCGCGCTTTTTTTTTTTCATTGCCAGATGCGCGTAACCCCAGACGATAATTGGAGTCGTGAGCGCGGGGCAGGCGCGTCAAGGGCGGCGCCATGGGGGACGCCGATGTGTTCGCGTACGAGCAGGAGCTGGACGAGATGGACGAGTGGGAGGCCATGCACGCGCACGAGATGGAGGCGGCGGAGGAGGAGATGCGCGCCATGGAGGAGGCCGAGCGCAAGCTGGCGGCGGCAGTTCCCGCCAAAACCGCCGCCCCCGTCGCCGTGGCGAGCAGCGAGCCCGTTCAAGACGATGGAGACGACACGAACGAGGAGGAGGAGGACGAGGAGGCGGAGGACGACAGCCTGGCGCGCGCGCAGGAGCGTCTGAACAAGGTGCTGGCGCGGTGCTCCACGATCCTGGGCGAGGACGAGGACGGCGATGTGCGCATGGAGGAGGAGACGGAGCAGATGGACCACCTGATCGCGCGGAGGAAGAAGGCAACGGCGACGGCGACGGACGCGACCACCGCCAGTTACCTGCACAGCCGCCCGCCGATCGACGTGGCCTCCATGCCCGTCGTGCTCAAGGACGGCACGCGCATGTTCCTGCGGAAGAAGGCAGCGCAGTCGACCACGAGGACGGCGGCGATGCGCAAGCAAGTCGACGCCAACTCGCTGGTTCCGATCCACGCGCTGATGGACACTATCCAACAGGTAGGTGCGCTCGCATAGTGCTGGGTTGGTAGCGGGAGACTGACCAGTCGGTGGTGTCTCCGTGTTCGGCAGCGCCAAATCGCAGCCACGATCGCGGACGAGGAGGAAATGGCCGAGATCCTTGCCGATACGGCCGACAGGCCGGCGTCCGAGCCCCGCTCCACGGAGCTGTGGCTGGACAAGTACCGCCCACAGGGCTTCATCGACCTGCTGAGCGACGAGCGGACCAACCGTGAGGTGCTCGCCTGGATCAAGAAGTGGGATCCTTACGTCTTCCCGCACAAGAAGCAGTCGGCTGCGAGTTTGCACGCCGGCACACAAAACAAGAAGCCATACGCGGGGGCAACCGGCGGGATCTTCGGCAAGGCGCCCAGCAGCCATCCCGCCGGGCAGGACACGGCGACCGATGAGGTCGAAGACAAGCGGCCGTACGAGAAGATCATCCTCATCTGCGGACCCCCCGGCGCCGGTAAGACGACGCTGGCCAACATCGTCGCCCGACACGCGGGCTACAACCCGATCGAGGTCAACGCGAGCGACGACCGCACCGCAGACGTCCTCAAGAACAAGGTGCGTACGCACCGATTACGTTGTGCTTGGCCATCACGCCAAGGTCACTGATCGGTCCGTATTGTGTGGTCAATGCGCAGATCATCAGCGCCATGGAGATGCAGTCCATCTTTGGCAGCCGCAAGCCCAACTGCATCATCTTGGACGAGATTGATGGCGCCATGAACGGCGGCGACGGCCGCTCTGCGATCGCGGCGATCCAGGAGATCGTCTCGGCGCCGCTGCGTCCGAAGAAGAGCAGCGGCAAGGCGACCGGCAAGAATCGCCACCCGCTGACGCGTCCGCTCATCTGCATCTGCAACGACCAGTTCGCGTCCGTGCTGCGTCCCCTGCGGCAGCTCGCCAAAATCTTCGTGCTGGATACGCCGAGCCCGCAGCGGCTCATCACGCGGCTCAAGCACATCTGCCGGCAGGAGGGTCTGAAGCGGTCGACTGGCGCGTTGGGGACGTTATGCTCCAGCGGAGAGAACGACATCCGCTACTGCGTCAACGCTCTCCAGTTCCAGAGCATGCGGCCCGATCGGGGCGAGGCCAACACACCAGCCGGAGCGCTCGGCGACGCGGTCAGCGCGCTCGGTATCGGCCAGAAGGACCAGACGCGCGGCGTGCTCGACACGATGGGGCTCGTGTTCTACCAGCCGCGGTCCAAGACGTCCATCACGCCGACGCCGGCCTCGGAGCTAGTCGCAGACGCCGCGCTCGGCCTCGGCAACTCGTCGCTGCTCGTGAACGCGCTGGACGAGAACCTGCCGTCCATGATCTTCAACGACCCGACCATGAACAAGCTCTGCGACGCGTTCGAGTGGCTCGGGCTTGCCGACGCGTGGGACGCCAAGGTGCGCGCCGACCAACAGTTCGCGCTGACGGCGTACGTGCCGTTCGCCGCCGTGGCGGTGCACCACGCGTGCTGCACGAGCTCGCGGCGGCGCGTGGCGTACCCGCGCGCGCACTTCGAGGCGCAGAAGAAGCTCGAGCGCGCGCACAACATCGTGCAGTCGCTGCTCGAGGCGTCGCAGCTGCACCCGAGCATGCGCGTAGGCGCCGGCGTGCTCGTGGTGGACGTGGTGCCGTCGCTGCTGGGGATCCTGGCGCCCAACATCCGCCGCGTGAACCCGTCGCTGCAGTCCAAGGAGGAGAAGGCCATGGTGGCACGGCTGATCGACGTCATGGCGTCGCTCGGCCTGTCCTTCCGGCCCAAGTTCATGCCGGACGGCGGCGAGGACTTCGTGCTCGAGCCGTGAGTTGCTTGTTGCGTCTGCCACGCCTGCTGCCTGCCACTCACCCACTAACGCCGCTCTTGATTGTGCCCGCAGCGCGCTGCACGAGCTCATGCTGTTCAAGCACAGCGAGGACGACCAGGTGCTCCGCGCGATGCTGCCGCCCCTGGTGCGCAAGATGATCACGCGCGAGGTGGAGCTGGAGCACATGCGGCGCAGCGAGGGCGGCGGCCGCGGCTCGGATGCCGCAGCCGCCGACGACGAAAAGGCTGCCGGCAAGGACAAGGCTGGCGGCAGGGAGCAGACCGCCGTCGCCGAGAAGCCCGCGGCGTTCGTGCTGCCCGAGCTGACCGAGGCGCAGGAGGCGGCCAAGGCCGAGGCCATGCGGCGGCGCAACCCGTTCGCGTTCGCGCACCGCGAGGCCAAGCGCAAGCGCGAGCAGCTCGCGCGCGAGCAGCAGCAGCAGCAGCAGGAAGAGCAGGGCGGTCGGGGCGACGGCCGGGGCGACGACGCCGGCTGCCGGCGCGCACGCGTGCGCTACAAGTTCAACGAGGGCTACACCAGCGGCATCAAGACGACCGTGTACATGCGCGATCTATTCTAGCGCCTCGGGGGCCGCTGCGACCGGCCGCGTGGACGAAATGGACGGACGCGCGCTCAGTGCTTCTTCTTGCTCTTCTTCTTCTTCTTCTTGGGCTTGGCGTCTTGCGCGTCCGCCGCGTCCGCCGCGGCCGCCGCCGGGACCGCGGGCGCCGCGCGCATGGGCCCCAGCACCTCCTGCATGGCGAAGCGCAGCAGCCGCACGAGCCGAGAGACGTGCGCCGGCTCGCTCGTCTGGTACTTGACCACCTCGCGCGGCTCGTGCGCCACGCGCGCCACGACCTGCAGCCCGCCGCCGCGCGCGCCGCCCACGCGCGTGCGGATCACCAGCCGCGAGCGCGCCGCGTCCGCCACGAACGCTAGCTTGGCCTTCTCCTCGAACGCCTCCCAGCCCACGGCCGCCGCGCGCTTCTCCATGAGGTTGCCGAGGTCGGGGGGGGGGGGG